>CM044018.1:32260857-32308357 GCA_024085815.1 Flaveria linearis
TTTAAGGTTTGAATACTTCTGTTTCCTGTTTCCCTCCTCTGATGTTCGATTGTTTAAGATATCAAAACCCTAGGTTGATTAACATTTCAAATGATAAACTAAACCCTTAAAGAGAAAAAACAAAAATGCCCCTCATGTGAGGGGCACATGGGGGCACTTAACAGAAAATTTGGATGGAGTTAGGGCAGGGAGCAAAATCGAAAAACACTGGTAACCACAAGGAGGATAAAAGTCATTTTTAAACTATTGGAGTAAATGGTTATTTTGTACAAACCACAGGGAACAAAAACGATATTTACTCAAAAAAAATATAGTTCATAATCTATGAATATGGTCTATTGTTTTTTAAGTTAGAAAACATCAAAATAGCTCTATCTGTATTTGAGGTGATTGTATAATTTATATAAATTGTATTTAGTCTTACTTTAAACTAAACAAACAAGTGATCCAATGTGTTACATTATCTTGGCTCATTCTCGTTTTATTTACAAACCGAGCCAAGCTAGCTCTACTTGTTATTTTAAACGTTTTAAGCGAGATACGAGTTTCTAAACAATATTTCGGGTTGAAGGAGGACTTATGCCATACACACATTAAATCATAAACCTATCAATTAAATTTTAACATGTCACGTTACATCACACACTTACATTTAATGTTGTCATACCATCACCACACTTTCGATTAATTTTTTGTCCACAACCAAACCATGGCAACTTTTGGTCCATAACCACGGTGAAAACATGCTGATTAACACAACATGTGACATATGTTTGGATGACGGCGGTGTTTCCATACCAATCCAGGCACACGCGAGGCACGGCTTATGTCCCCCACACCCTGGCCTTAACCATCATGATAAAAAAAGTATAAAGCTAAACCGGAATACCTTTGATTGACTCGATCACCTACAGACGTTTAGAAAGTACACCTGCATTCAGCAATTTCAGCAAATCTCATCCGTCCACGTTTCAATCCCTCTTCAAATCACATGACAAGACGACGTGTCTTAATATCATTGGCTAATACACGTATCTCACGTCCACCGTATCAAACACACGAAGGGGTTATTTCTAATTTCTACTCTACACCCGAAGGTTCTCATTCATCACTAATTCTCCAGTGTGTGTTATGTGTGTGTAAGAAACCATGAATCGATCATCAAAAGTGTTGCTCGTGATTTCATTCTTATTGTTATCATTTAGTTCGAATTTGAATCTCGTTGATGCATTTTACGGTTCATCATCACCTGTGATTCAGCTCACTCCTTCCAATTTCAAGTCTAAGGTATCCAAATTAACGTCGATTTGTAGCATTTCGTTTGATTCAAACACGAATGTTCTAAAATGCAGAAAATTTAATCATCTTGTTGTGATTAATTCGCACTTGGTTTCCACTTGATTTGGACTTATTTCGTTGTATGTTTCGTGTTTCATTCACAATCATCATGAGTAAAATAGAGTGGAAATCATGTATAAATATGAATGATTATGCTATTAAGATTGCGCTAAAAGAACAGAAATGATGATTGACTAAACTGTTAGTATGGATTATTATTATCGATCAACAGGTTGTAGTTTTGGATTATTAAAAGTCAATTTGTCTTTATTGTTTGATTGATCATGCTTGATTGAGTGTTTTGGAATGGTACTATATAGCATTTGCTGTTATTGTTGCTGCTATTATATTTGTGTTGATTGTTGGTGAGAGGAATTTGAGATCTGATTTTGTTTATTGTGATGTTCTTTTAGGTTGAGAATTCGAATGGTGTTGTGCTTGTTGAGTTCTTCGCACCATGGTGTGGCCATTGTAAAGCTTTGACACCGACTTGGGAGATGGTTGCTACAGTGTTGAAAGGTGTGGCAACTGTAGCAGCTATTGATGCTGATGCACACAAGCTATAGCTCAGGTTTGTGTTTGGTGATCATTTTCTGAGATGTTCATTTGATCATTATGCCAATATATTTAACGAGTTATCTTTAGATAGCTCTTATACAAACCCTAATGATACTTTACACAATATAATGTTGCATAATTAGCTTTTGCTGAACATTTATACTAAGAAGATGCATAGTGTATGTCATGTACTTGTAAAAGTGTGATGAATGTGGAATTGTGGATATTATTACTTTATTATATGAACTGTATCAGCAAAAGCTAATCAGTTACGATAATGCGACCCCCCATTTTACGACAAGTGCTGGAGCCAATGAGGATTGTTTCTCTCATAAATAGAAATTGCTGAAAGCCTGAATGTAGTGGGAAGTTTAGCTGTGATCGATCAATGCAGTGATGCATAAATGATTATTAAAAATAGTTATATACCTTGATGGACCTATAAAAGAGGGTAGAATATTTGATTCAATCTAGCTTGATTGTTGTTTGTGGCTGTAGATATTGTAGCTGTTAACAAACGACAATACTTCAGCACAGCTAACTCATTTTCTATCCACATTGATATATGGCTTATAAACTGTAGTGATACTTCCCTACTAAGAGAGTTTGATAGCATGTACCTTAGAGTCTTAGACCCTTGAGGGTTTGCAATACCTCCAGAACTTCATAGTTTACTTATGGCAAACAGTTCTTGTTAAAGATCATTTTAAACTGGATTAGATATAAACCTTATATTAACGCAGTTGGTTGATGGTGGCTTAATCTGTTGACACATTGTAACCAAAAATGTGTATAGGCTGCTTGCTTTTGGTTGGCAGAAACACAAGGGGTGTTCAATAAGGGTTGGTACTTGGTTATTAGCTTATTGCTAATAGCCAGTATGTATTTTTTAGACATGAGTAATGTTTTATGATTGGATATTTTTTCCAGCAAGAAATTTCTTTCTTTCAAAACTCTTTTGTTTGATCATTTGTATGTATGACAATCTATACATGTCTAACTTCCTTGTTATTTTGCTTCTTCAGGAATATGGTATCAAAGGATTCCCACCATTAAAGTGTTTGTGCCTGGAAAGCCTCCTATTGATTACCAAGGAGCTAGGGAAGCAAAACCCATAGCAGAATTTGCATTTCAGCAGGTCCTCATTTTGAAATAAAGTTTGACATCTGTTAAATTTATACCGTCCTCAATTTCTGTACAATGATATTTGTTGTCATGGAAATAATGGAATAAAGAAACTGCACGAGTACACTATAAGTTTGACAATACTTTGTAGTAAAATGTGGCGGGTACCAGGTGGTTATGAGTCCTCACTTTCATTTGCAGTTATTTTCACAAATGACCATGAGTCCTGAATCAATAAAACTTGAAATGAAGAAATTATTATTGTAATTAGTTATAAGACTCATCTTCTGCCCATTATCAGTACGCATGCTATAATGTGTCGAAGTATTCAATGGGTTCTTGTAAACAGGTCAAGGCACTCCTCAAAGACAGGTTAAGTGGAAAAACAACAGGAGGATCAAGTGAAAAATCAGAACCTAGTGCATCAGTTGAACTAAATTCTCGTAATTTGATGAAATGATTGTTAAAAGCAAGGATATCTGGATGGTGGAATTCTATGCACCCTGGTAATTTTCTGCTCTTTGAGTTATTTCTTTAGCTCCATGTTTGCTAATGCTCTTATGGTCTCAATATTTGCACACATAATGTGTCTACAAATACTTGATTATATATTGAAATGGCTGCTGCACATTTTTATGTGCGTTAGTACGTTACAATCTTATATATTTTTGAAACACCCAAAAATATTAACTTTTATGAAGATACTCTATATGTTGTCCTGTCTTTAGGTGTGGACACTGTAAGAAACTTGCCCCTGAATGGAAAAAGGCTGCAAAGAACTTGCAAGGAAAGGTGAAGCTTGGTCATGTTAATTGTGACGATGAGAAGGTAATTTTGATTTTGGATTCTTACTTAGGTAAACTAATATTGTTTTCTATCATTACCATCAAACTGATAGATTGTGGTTTACAGTCTTTATGAGCAGATACAAGGTGCAAGGTTTCCCCACTATTTTGGTCTTTGGTGCAGACAAAGATAGTCCAATCACTTATGAAGGAGCAAGAACTGCCTCAGCAATTGAATCATTTGCTCTTGTTCAGCTAGAAACAAATGTCGCTCCTCCTGAAGTGACCGAGTTGACCAGCGCAGTAAGTTGGTCAAATCTTTTAATTTGTCATTATACGTTTCTTGTCTGAAAAATCATGAATGATGGCATATAACGTATGATGTTATAAATTATTATTAATATATATTCCTATTGTAGGATGTAATGGATGAGAAATGTGGTTCAGCAGCCATCTGCTTTGTCGCCTTCCTCCCGACATTTTGGACTCCAAGGCTGAGGGAAGGAACAAGTATCTAGAGACGCTACTATCGGTAGCAGAAAAGTTCAAAAGGAATCCATACAGGTAAATTATTTAATGAACCATTTCTTTCTGTTAAAGGGAATTAGTTTTGCTATTTATAGGGGAAGTTATAAATTCCGATTGGGTAATTTTTGGTGCAGCTACGTGTGGGCTGCTGCAGGTAAACAGCCGGAACTTGAGAAGAATGTTGGTGTTGGTGGTTATGGGTATCCAGCTTTGGTAGCTTTGAACATAAAGAAAGGCGCATACGCCCCCCTTCGGAGCGCATTTGAACGAGACCAGATCATGTATGTTTTCTTTTCCTTCTCTTTACAAACAGTTATTAAATAAACTGATCTAGGATGCTTTATGTATTTTGACTTCTATCAGGTGGTTTTGCTCCGACACGATCAACTACCCCTTTTCCGTTTATCTATGTTTTAAAACTTTATCCATTTGACCAGTTACATACATAGTAAAACCAGATTTGACACGTTTTTTTGCCAAAAAAAACATGCATCAACTAAGGTCATGACCCATGTTTGAACTTGCAGAGAGTTCGTGAAAACAGCTGGACTCGGAGGAAAGGGTACGCTACCATTAGATGGGACGCCGACGATAGTGAAAACCGAACCATGGGACGGTAAGGATGGAGAGATCATAGAAGAAGATGAATTTTCTCTGGAAGAACTTGGGTGATGCAACTTCAGACAAAGATGAACTGTGAGTCCTTTTGCGTGCGGATGTAGGTAGGTGTCTGAGTCTATTGGTCATAGTTTCCTGCTGTTGCGGCCGGAGAGTAACCATAACAGTGAAACAGTTTTTTTTTTCTTTTTCTTTTTAACATAAAAGAGTCTATGATTCAATTGTTGAAGCAATGTCACCCTTGTAACGTGTAACTGTCATGTAAGTACACATAATTTTAAGGTATGTCACGTGAAAATTTTTTGTTCACTTGAGTTATTCTTTCAAGCAACCAAAATATTACTAGTACCTGCTGCTACAACGACAGTCGGTTAGGTCTGTTCTTAACTTCCAGAGCTTAAATTCAAGCTGCAACACGTAAACAATGTGTAGAAGATGATTTGAGGCCTGAGTCCTTAAACTTGACTCGATACTCGTATGAATCAACTTTCATACAGATAATTAATGGTAATCTCAAAGTGAACCCGCGGCCTTGTGGATCTGGAAGATATTCTAGAGCTGAACTTAGAATGAGTGTATCTCAAGTTTATTTCTATATTTGTTACATTATTGACCGAATCATGTTATGGTAACAGCTTACACCCGTTTTAAGTTGGTTATATTTCTATAAAGTTTTCCCATGGTTATTTGAAACCATAACTATGAGGTTACTTGAAGTGTGATAAATCTAATTGGGAAATACAATACTGGGTAAAAATAGAAATTGCTTGAATCAGAAGGAGATGAGAGAATACAGCGTTGGTGAGGAGAGAAAGATCTAACACTTTATAACAAACTTCATACCCCCCTCATTACAAGTGCATAACTATAAAGACATAAATAATTAATTAGATACCCTGCACTAATGCTTCATGTTAACTTGTAGTCCCTCAACTTTGCCGGAAGTGCTTTTATTCTTTCACCTCTTCTGACTTGGGCTGGGCTGGTTGTATATGGGTTGGGTTCTTGATCTGCTGCTGGTCCAACCGTGTGCACAACATTACCTCCCTCTTTGAAATTCACCTTGTCCTCAAGGTGAAAGGCGGGAAAAGTGTGTCTGAAAGTGGCTTCGTCTTCCCAAGTAGCATCGGTTGCCGGTAAATCTTTCCATTGTATCAAGAACTGTTGAACCGGAGTGGTTCCCCGTAACACGATGCGTTGATCTAGACCGAAGCTGGTTGGAGGGCGATGGTGGAAGAGGAGTCCACCAAATGAAGTGGCGTAATTTGTTGAGTTGGATTGCCTGTGCACTTGCGGAGCATAGAAACATGGAAGACATTGTGGATCTTTGCTTCAGGTGGTAATTGAAGCTTATAAGCAACCGGACCAATCCGTTCCAGAATTTGATAAGGACCAAAGAATCGGCGGTTGAGTTTGTAGGACGCTGAAGACGGACCGAAGTGTTGCCGAAAAGGTTGTATCTTAACAAAGACCCAATCACCGACCGCAAACTGAACGCCACGACGATTAGTATCCGCGTAGGATTTCATTCGAGCTTGAGCTCGCAACAGGTTGCGTTTGAGAGTTGTTAAAACCTCGTCGCGATCCAATAATTGTGATTCCACTACGAATTTGAGGTGGTGCCCCGTATATAGCGGGTCAAATTAGGGGGTTTCCGACCATAAACAACCTCAAACGGTTGTCATCTGCGCCGCGGTTGGAAGGATGTATTATACCAATATTCTGCCCACGGTAGATACTTGAACCAATCTCGAGGCCGGTCCATCACATAGCACCGTAAGTACATCTCCAAGCTTTTATTAAGGACCTCGGTTTGGCCATACGACTGTGGGTGATACGCGGTGCTAAAAGATAAGGTGGTACCTTGTAAACGATGCAACTCCTTCCAGAAATTAGCCATGAACCGGGGATCACGGTCTGTGACAATGTCAAGTGGTACACCGTGAAGTCGAACGAATTCCTGCACATAAACAGCAGCAACGGATACACTCGTAAAGGACGGAGGAAGACCCACAAAATGAGCATATTCGACAATCTGTCGATCATCACCAAAATAACAGAATAACCATGTGAGATAGGTAGCCCGGTGATAAAATCCATTGCAATTTGCTCAAATATTAGTGATGGAATTGGTAAGGGTTGTAACAAACCCGCGGGAACAACGAGGAAGTCTTAACTTGTTGACAAATTTGGCAGTGGGAAACAAATTTGTTGACATCATGTCTCATATTCGTCCAGTAGAAGGAAGAGGATAAACGGTGAAAGGTGCGGGTGATACCCGAGTGTCCCCCTGTAGGCGCGGTATGGAATTCTGTTAAAAGTTGTTGCTTTAAATCCGCGTCATTTGGAATCACAAGTCTACCCTGAACAATAACAGCCCATTGTGGATTTGATAAGCTGAATACTGTAGTGGATCACGCGTGACAGCCATAACCAATTGCTGAAGGGCCTAATCTTGTTGGAGTTTCTGCTGTAAGACTTGAAGGAAAGAAGCATCTTGGCTTGAAAAAGCCATCATGTGGGAGGAAAATACACGAGAAAGTGCATCCGCGGCGGTGTTCAATTTACCCGGCCGTAAAGAATATCGAATTCATAGCCCAATAATTTCCCCAACCATTTCTGTTGATCCGGGGTTGAATGATCTGATCTTGTAAATTCTTTAAGGATTGTTGGTCAGTTATGATTGAAACTTCCTGCCCAAAAGGTATTGGCGCCATTTGGCGACTGCTTGAGTGATAGCAAACATTTCTCGTTGGTACGCCGACGCTTGTTGCATTCGAGGGCTTAATTTAACGCTGTAATATGCAATCGGTCGTTTCTCCTAGGATAAAATGGCACCGATTCCGGTACCCGATGCGTCCGTTTCCACCGTGAAGGGTTTAGTGAAGTCCGGAAACCGAAGAATCGGAGTCCCACAAAGCAGCTGTTTAAGGGTGATGAAGGCTTCTTCATGTAGCGGGGTCCAAACGAATTTATCCTTTTTCAACAGGTCCGTTAAAGGACCTGCCACAGAAGCATAATGATGAATAAAACGGCGATAGTACCCGGAAAGACCAAGAAAGCTTCGAACCTCCTTAACGTTCTTAGGGTTGGCCAATCCCGAATACATGCAATCTTGTCCGGGTCCACCGCTATCCCCTGGGCTGAAATCACATGGCCCAAATACCCCACTGTGGTCTGGCCGAAAAGACACTTAGCTAATTTAGCTACCAAGTTGTTATCGATAAGAGACTGAAAGACCAATCGAAGATGTGACAAATGTTCGGTCCATGTAGGACTGTACACCAATATGTCGTCAAAGAATACGAGAATGAATTTCGGGAGATACGGCCGAAATATATCGTTCATCAACCGTTGGAAGGTTGAAGGAGCATTAGTAAGCCCAAAGGGCATTACCAAGAATTCGTAATGCCCATCGTGAGTGCGAAAGGCTGTTTTAGTGATAGCACCCTCCTGAAGACGAATTTGATGGTAACCCGATAATAAATCCAGTTTCGAAAAGTAAACGGCCCCATGCAATTCATCGAATAACTCATCAATAGTAGGGATCGGGAACCTGTCCAGAATAGTGATGGCGTTTAAAGCCCGATAATCCACACAAAAACGCACGTACCATCCTTCTTGCGAACCAACAAACCGGCGAAGAAAACGGACTACAACTAGGACGGATAATACCTTGGGTTAACATGTCGTGGACTTGTCGTTCAACCTCCTGTTTTTGAAAATGGGGGTACCGATAGGGTCGGACTGCCACTGGTGCAGAGTCTGACCGTAACGTGATATCATGGTCCTGAGGTCGGGTTGGCGGAAGACCCGTAGGGGGTTGAAAAACTTGGGTAAATTCTGATAATAGTGTCTGGATGTCTGGCGACTGTGTTGCTTGGTCTTGATTCTGAGGCGGTAAAAGGGTGAGGTGAAAATAAAGGTCAATGGCAGCGCTCGAAGCTAGTTTTCTTAGGCCATGAAACTGTATTGGTTCAGCAGTTGGGGTGGGTTCGCCCTGCCAAACCACCCGGTTATCCCGTAATTTGAACTCAAATGTAGCTGTAGCATAATCTGTTAAAACCGGTCCCAAGGTCGATAACCATGAGACTCCTAAAACCATATCCCACCCTTGGAGGGGCAAAACAAAAAAATCAACAGTAACTGGAAACCCGTGGATTACCAATTCCACCTGTTTAGCGATACCGGAACACGGTAAACGTTCCCCACTACCTACTAAAACCGAAAAAGGGGAAATAGCTTCAACCGTTAAGTTCAGAAACTTAGCAATTCTGGTCTGGACAAAGCAGTGAGTACTGCCACCGTCTAATAGTACCTGAACACTCTGGCCCATTACCGTTCCCTTGAAACGCAGGGTAGAACGGAACACCCACCTGCTAACGCGTTATACGAAATTGTCAAATGAGATTTTACCTCCTCAAGCTGCAGGGATTCGGCTAAAGGCGAGTCGGAAGGAGCAAAACCACCTGTCGCGGGTGTGATTTCGGCGGTCCCGGATCATCATCAAAAAATAACAATTGTGGGGCCGAACGACATTTATGATCAGACGTGTATTTATCATCGCATCTAAAGCATAAACCCAAAGCCTTCTTGTGAGCCAATTCAGCCGGGGACAGGCGTCGGAAACCCACCGTGCTTGGAATTGTAGGGTTAGGCGGAGAATTAGAGGAACCTGTTGATGACGTGTGGGTGGTTGTTTTGGAGTTGGTAAAATGGCCTTACCAGAGCCCAATGACAATCGGCCCAACCCACGTTCCATATTAAGCCGATTTTCATGGAGTTGGGCTTTTTCCATGGCGTCCTCCAAGGTGCAAGGGTTATGAATTAAAACAGACTGTTTGATATCCGAGCGCAGCCCCGAAATATAACACGAAATCAAAAACGCCGATGGAAGGGAAACAGAGGTGCGATTAGATATTTCTTCAAAACGCTGTCGATAATCTTCCACGGTGGATATTTGCTGTAATTTAGCCAACAACCCTTCAGGTTGTTCCAATTCTTCTGGCGAAACCGCACTACAATTGCCGCGGTAAACGCTGCCCATGTGGCGATCGGGAATGTCGATCAACCCAATCGTACCAATCGGCCGCCGCATCATCGAAATAAAACGACGAAATCATCAAACGTTCCTCCGGTGGAATTCGATAGAAGTTGAAATAACGATTGGCTTGAGCAACCCATCGTTCCGGATGAGAACCAGAGAAACGAGGTAAATTAATCGGAGCCGGTTGTGACGTCCAAAAATTGAGGACTCGGTCATACTAGAAGAACCAGGAGAACCAAAAACACCGGGGAATTCAACTTACCGGAAAATTCAGTCTCCGTCGCTTTCTGTTTGGCCAATAAACCCACCTGGACACAGCTTGTTTACCGCCTGCTTCGTATCTTCCGAAGAGGTGGCGAGAAGGGCCACATCCGATTGTTGAGCCGCTGCTGCTAATTGAGACGAGAGCTCACATTGACTCTCCTGTAAGGATTGAATATGCTCATCTAATACCTTGAATCGAGTACCATCAGCCATGAGCTAATGGACAATGAAAGCACCAATGAAGTGTGATAAATCAATTGGGAAATACAATACTGGGTAAAAATGGAAATTGCTTGAATCAGAATGGAGATGAGAGAATACAGCGGATTGGGTGAGGAGAGAAAGATCTAACAACTTTCATAACCAACTTCATACCCCCCTCATTACAAGTGCATGACTATATAAAGACATAAATAATTAATTAGATACCCTGCACTAATGCTTCATGTTAACTTGTAGTCCCTCAACTTTGCCGGAAGTGCTTTTATTCTTTCACCTCTTCTGACTTGGGCTGGGCTGGTTGTATATGGTTTTAAGTTGGTTATATTTCTATAAAGTTTTCCCATGGTTATTTGAAACAATAACTATGAGGTTACTTGTGAATGCAAATCTCTTAGCAAAAGCAATAGAATGAAATCTAAAAGAGAGAGGTATCTAACCTTTTGCAAAGCCACTGGCTTAGGTCTTATAACGAACGGTGCAACAACTCTTTTGATAGTTACAATTATTACATTTGACCCCTTGTAGTTCAAGTTATTGCAATACAACACAATGGTATTGACACATAATCGAATCTTTTAAAAGTTTTCCCTACATGGCTACATGTATTGTTTCAAATGCAGGTGTCATATCGTTAGGGTCGGCTTAACATTTTTCGGGCCCTAATCGAACTAAAAAATAAAGCCCTTTTGAAAAACAAAATCTAAACAAAAGCAACCTAATTAAATTTCTTTGAACAAAAGCAATAAATCAAAGAAAATTTGGTATACTAACTTAAGTCCTTGATAGTTGATTTCTTTAAATAAAAAGGGCTAGACGAAGTCGATCAAAGCAATCGGAAAAGAATGAACTTAATAATTGTCGTTTGCTTTTGTGAATTGTGTAGCTGTGTTTTTTTATAACCTATCAAATCATCAAAATTTCATCGGACTCAACTTTCAAGTGTTATTCTCGCTTCAAAATATAATCGAGTCATATAATACCAAAATCCACTGTTATATTTTTTATAAACGAAGACCTTATTTTTTAGGAGCGCCAAGCTCAATGCGTCACAACTTACATTATAACATATCCTGACGAATGAAAACATTAACTCTAAACAAAGTTATGGATAGTGGGCATGATTAATCTTAATAATCCAATTGTCTTAACCTCCCCCATCCCCCAACCCCACAACACAAAAGCACACTAAAACTGTGTCTTGTTTTAAAAATGAACCATTATAACTGTTACAGATAACTAATACAGTAAAAAAAATTATATTATTAATATAAATGTATTATTAAATAAAATAAATCAGTACATAGGTATTTGAATGCGTTTTTATTTATTCTGACTTAAAACTTAACGCTTTTGTTTTAATATAGAAACAAATGTCGTTGTAGTATAGTGGTAAGTATTCCCGCCTGTCACGCGGGTGACCCGGGTTCGATCCCGGCAACGGCGTTTTTATTATTTTTTTCTTCAACCCTCTGAGAATGGACAGTTTACATTTGTGGTCCCTGCAGTTTCTTTATCTGTTTTAAACAATGAACTTGGATGCTGAATGTGTTTTGGTCCCTGGTATATTCTTTTGAAGGTTAAGTAGCATCAAAGTTTTCTTGCCAAAATGATATAAAAGGACTTGACACATACACATAGTTCCCATAATATTAAGGCATGAATATATTTAGGGTCCTAATAAATAGACACCCATTTTTTTAAATCGACACCCCCTATACGCCGCGTATGGGTCCATACGCGGCCCATACCCGGCGTATAGGGTGCGACCATTAATACGACATTAATGACTGACAACCGACGTCACATCACTTCACCTATACGGGGCGTATAGGTCCATACGCCACGTATAGGTCGGTGTCGATTTAAAAAAGAATATAAGCTATACGCCGCGTATGGGCCATACGCGGCGTATAGATCCTCGGCTTACTATATCTTTCAAATTTTCTATTTTTTACACACACTTCAAAAAAAAACACTCTCGTATAGCACTATACTACACGTATTGATCTTCGGCTTTTCAACATCCAGGTACGTATTATTGTTCATACATCATTATTATGTTAATCGTTCATTGATTTAAACGTTAAAGTAGTGTTTTATGCCCCAAAATGCGTGATTTAAAAACTGGAATAAAGAACTATACGCCGGTACAGCCCCGCGTATAGGGCTATACGCAGCGTATAGTTCTTTGGTTGGGACGAAGACACATTGGTGTGTACCCTATACGCGGCGTATAGATATATACGCGGCGTATAGGGTATTGCAATACGCGACTTGGGGGCCATACGTGGGTCCCCTATACGCTGCGTATAGTCCTATACGCGGCGTATAGGGTCGGATTCGACCTATACGTTGCCCTGTGACCCATACGCTGCTACCCTATACGCGGCGTATAGCCCTATACGCGGCGTATAGGGTAAATATATATATACAAATACATATATATGTATATACGCATATACATATACATACATATACATATACATATACATATACATATACATATACATATACATATACTATACATTACCTATACTATACATATACATATACATATACATATATATGTATATACACATATACATATACATATATGTATATGTACATATATACATATAACATGTATATGTATATACATATACGTATACGTATACGTATACGTATACGTATACGTATACGTATACGTATACGTACGTATACGTATACGTATACGTATACGTATACGTATACGTATACCTATACATATACATATACATATACATATACATATACATATACCTATACGTATACATATACATATATATATTATATGTGTATATATATATATACGTATACGTTGTTTTTGACCTATTTGTTCACCTGTGCAGATATGTCTTCCGATTCTGAGATTGAGGCTGACGTTGTTGACCATATTGCCGAGCATCCTTGGCTGCAGTTTGATGCCGGTTCCGTTGAGCACGCTAAGTGCTCAAAATTTATTCGGATGAAGATCGGTCATCAAAAGGCCGTAGATTGGGAGGTGATGGCTGAGTTGGGAGAGCGCGATCGTCTTGCTGCTATTATCGGAGACGATACGCCGTGGAGACGTCTTTTTGAGATCGCATTCTTACCGTCCCACCTTGAGCTGGTAGTGGAGTTTTTATCCACATTTACATATATTCGTCCAGATGAGATGGTGGAGGACGATGAGCGATCGGAGATATCTTTTACGCTTTGTGGACATGCACATCAGATGTCCATTGAGCAGTTTGCAGTTGTCTCGGGGCTTTATTATGAGCCGGAGACTGTTACCCCTCTGTTCACTGAGGGTATTACTGAGATGGAGTAGGGCACATTGAGAGAGTGGTGGCCTGAGATTGCCGGAGGTCCGTTTCAGAGGACTAAGGCAGGGTCACCGGCATTCGAGATCCTCTCATCCGTTATCTGCATCGGATGATCGCCACGTCCATCACGGGACGTGGCAAGAGTCGGGAGTGGTGTACCATTCCTGACTTATTTTACTTATACTGTTTGATTACGGGGACCAGGTGTAACCTGGCGAGGTGTTTGGCGGAGTATTTTGCTTCGTATTATCATCGCCAGGAGCGAGGAGCGGTGTACGGCGGCGCGTACATCACGTTGATTGCCCGATCTTTAGGTTATCTTCCTCGGCATCTTGGTGACGTGTCTCCGCCGATCGAGCCGGTGAGATTAGATCGTCGTACGCTATTCGGCATGCGTATTATACGCCAGTTTCCGGTTGGCATACGATTCTCTCTTCGACCCGGGGAGATCTGGCAGCCGGCACCAGTTCAGCAGCTCGGCATTGTCGATCCACTGCAGCAGCACGGGCAGCCGCATGATCAGCCACCACCCGACGAGCAGCCACATGATCAGCCGCCTCCTCAGCCACATCAGCCGCCTCCTCAGCCTCAGATCCCACGACATATTTATAGAGAGGTGAGGCTGCCTGCACGTGTGGAGACATTGTTGCAGGATATGTCTAGGAGCTTACGGCAGTAGAGTCGACGGCTCGATCGCGTTGAGGATCTGATGGAGTGGCAGGTTCAGTCAGAGATGGCGCGGCGTTCTGGTACTGATCCTCCGCCGTTGCCACCGCCTCGAGATTACCCTGACTCCCCGTAGTTTTGTATTGTAATTTTTATTTTGTTATGTAATTTAAAAACTTTGTAAATATATTATCAGTTTATGTTTATCTTTTATGTTTATTATCAGTTTATGTTTATCTTTGTAAATATATACAGACATACAGACATACATACATACATACATACATACAGACATACATACATACATACATACATACATACATACAGACATACATACATACATACATACATACATACATACATACATACATACATACATACAGACATACATACATACATACATACATACAGACATACAGACATACATACATACATACATACATACATACATACATACATACATACATACATACATACATACATACATACATACATACATACATACATACATACATACATACATACATACATACATACATACATACAGACATACAGACATACATACATACATACATACGTACATACAGACATACATACATACATACATACATACATACAGACAGACATACATACATACATACATACATACATACAGACATATATACATACATACATACATACATACATACATACATACATACATACATACATACAGACATACATACGGACATACATACATACATACATACATACATACATACATACATACATACATACATACATACATACATACATACATACATACATACATACATACATACATACATACATACATACATACAGACAGACAGACATACATACATACATACATACATACAGACATACATACATACATACACAAATACATACATACAGACAGACATACATACATACATACACAAATACATACATACACACATACATACAGACATACACACATACATACATAAATAATTTTAATTCAAATTATATATATATAAAACTCAAAAAATTAAAAAAACATATACATATATAAACTATACGCCGCGTATAGACCCATACGCGGCGTATAGCTCCTCCACTACAGTCCTCTTGCGACCACGTACAGTGCTAATGCGACCAATTATTTTGTACTATACGTAGCGTATGGCCCCATACGCCACGTATAGTACAAAATAATTGGTGCTCATGCGACCACTACAGTCCTCTTGCGACCATTATTTTGCACTATACGTGGCGTATGGATCCATACGCCACGTATAGTACAAAATAATTGGTGGTGTCAGATGTACTTTTTGTACCATGTACGATTACATGGTACATACGCTGCGTATAGGATACTATACGTGGAAGACGTGGCAAGCCTATACGTAGCGTATAGGCCCATACGCTGCGTATAGGATCCTATACGTGGCGTATGGACCCATACGCCACGTATAAATTATTTCGATATGACATGACCCAAGATTCGTTTTCACCTATATAACAACAATTTCGATAACACTTTCGATATGCTTTCGATTCCTGTAAATCCCAAACGTATTTCTCTCTCAAAATATCACACTTTTTATTCGTTCGGTATGTCGTTTTGGGACGGTAACTATTTGTTTGGTGAATATTCAAATGAATATTCAAATGAATATTCGTTCGTGGTGGATAGTAATCAAGATGATGCGTACGTTCAATCTGCTTACGAGACAGGACTGCCAGATTTAAACCAATCGTATGTTCCCGATGATGAAGTTGAGTTTTGCCGAGAGTCAACTTACGACACGCAACAAAATAATATACTCTCGAGTGATGAAAAACAAACGACAAAAGTATCGTTTGAAACATCTCAAAATTTTTTATCTCTCGATGAGCTAGTCTGTTGGGCTGTTAATAGAGGACGTGATAATGGTTACGTTATTATTACACGAAGATCAAAGAAAAAAGAAGGTCAGGTCGTAAAGGTATGGCTTATCTGTGATCGTGCGGGCGCGAACACAAAAGTAAAGCGACAGTTAGACGATCTGGTAGCAAAAAAATCGGATGTCCTTTTAAATAGTAGGGATATACGACAACAAACGTCGTTCGTGGAAATTAGAGGTGCGAAGTGACGAACATAACCATGATCCTGCTCAACATATGGAGGGGCATCCTTTTGTAAGAAGGTTTTCTCAAAACGAATACAATTTGGTGGAGCAGCTTACTGATCAGAACATGGAGCCTCGTAGCATCTTATCAGCTATTAAAAAGCAAATCCTAATAACGCATCAATAACCAGAGACGTATACAACGCTCAATATAAGATAAGAAGTGAAAGAAAAGTCGGTGAAACACCAATGCAAGTCTTAGAAAACCTTTTATCTATTAAAAGGTACGTTTATTACACCCGAGGTTTTTTTTTCAATAGACTTAATTAAAATGAAGCCTAACTTGTATTTGTATCCTCACTTAACAACATCAATTTTCCTTCCTTTTTCTATTAAAAGGTATGTTTATTACACCCGAGAAGATCCCGATACTAATGTCGTAGAAGATATATTTTTTTGTCATCCTAAATCATACGACACTTGGCGTGCATTTCCGCACGTGCTGATGATAGACGCTACATATAAAACAAACATGTACAAGCTTCCGTTTGTTCAGATTGTTGGTGTGACCTCCACACACAAGACATTTTGTGTTGCTCATGCGTTTATTAGCAAAGAACGGGAAGATAATTTTGAATGGGTGCTTATAGATTGAAAGATACGTTAAGCAAGTGTATGGAGCCGCGCGTCATAATAACAGACAGAGATCTCGCTTTAATGAACGCATGTGTTAAAGTGTTTCCGAATGCTTCAAAGTGTTTATGCAGGTGGCATATTGATGAAAATATCGCGAAACACTGTAAAGCAAGTTTTACAAAAGATGACTGGAGAAAGTTTAAATATGCATGGGCACGTTTGTGTGAGTCTCCCACGACGGAGATTTACGAGTATAACTATAACCTTCTTTACGAACGATTAGTTGAAGCGAATCGAGAAAGTAAGTTTTTATTATATTTTAATTATGTTTTATTATATTTTCAATATATAATTTAATTATGTTTTATTATATTTTCAGAGGTATTGTCATATATAAACAGAAACTGGTTAGAGAGTTACAAAGAAATGTTTGTATCAGCCTGGACTAACTTGAACCGCAATTTTGGCCAACGCACAACAAATAGGGTGGAGAGTCAACATGCAAATTTAAAAAGATATCTTAAATCAACAAATAGCTCACTGGATAGACTTGTGGAGTTTGTAGATCAATTGGTGAATGCACAAGAGGTAAATTTAAAAGAAAGCTTTGAGACAAGCAAAATTAAAACCATGAATCATCATAAACTTCCGCTATTTGATTACTTAAGAGGCAAGGTTTCACACATAGCTCTTGATTTATTAGTTGCCGAAAACACTAAATTGCATGTGATGCGCTCTGCAAATGCAACATGTGGTTGTCATCTTTTCACTAGTTGTGGCTTGCCTTGTGCTTGTCGGCTGGAAAAATATGAACATTCTGGTAATAGTCGCTCTATCATTATCATTTTTCTATTAAAGTGACAAATTATGTATTAATTTATACTTTATAATGCAGGCACTAAAATTCCATTAGATGCAATTGACGTATTTTGGACGAAGCTTGATAACATTAAGCCATCATATACGGTGGATGAAAAAGTTGATGTTGAAGAAGAAATGGAACGGGTGAAACAACAAATAATGACACAACCCGCAGCTGTAAAATTTAGTTTGGTGGAAAAAATAAAAAAATTGTGTATCCATGGAAAAATAACAAAAAAGCGCCTGTTGTTCAAACAGATATTCGCGGTCGTCCAACATTAAAGGTTCAACAACAAAAGTACGACACTCAACAAAGTACGTGCGACATGCCGAGACATAGCTCGTTTATTGCGTCTCATATTTCCGGAAGAACAAGTTCAGCTGTAAAGCCCCAGAAGCCTGCCATGCAACGTAGTCGTTCAACGTCATCTAAAGTATCACGGGGTACTAATGAGTTTTCTTCGATTGTCGGAGATAACCAATTAAACAATATAAACAGGTTAAAAAATTGGATTCCGTCAATCTTTCATCAGTATATTTCACGTATACGAGATGTCCGACCCGATGGGAATTGTGGTTTTCGATCAATAGCTTTAGGCTTAGGGTTTGACGAAAATAAGTGGATGTATGTGCGGACACAGCTTTTAGAAGAGTTGGACAGACATGAATTGGAGTACAGAGAAGTTTTCGATACTTTGTACCCCGAACAGTATAACGAATTACGTCACACCATCGATTGGCAAAGTGTGGAACCTGCACCAGAAGAACATTGGATGATAATGCCGTATACGGGATTAGTGGTTGCTCAAAAGTTTGGGGTTATTCTTCATTTACTAAGCAATAATGGTTGTCAAACATTTTTCCCATTATGGGCTGATCCGAAAACTGTCATGCCTCATCATGTCGTGTCGATTGTTCATGTCAACAACAATCATTTCGTCCACGTTAAGTTAGAAGGAGATTATCCGATGCCAATATTAAGTAATCTTTGGATTCTTAACCGAAGCGTCCGTGCTGCAGAATGAGAGATTATCTATAGGATTCGTATCTCGGAATACAACGCAATAATAGAGAATAACCGAGAACCCCGGCTTATATAAATTTATTTTAATTTATAATTTGTAATATGCGAATTATATATTTTAATTTTAATTTTATTATTGTATTCATATTGTATATATTAAAATAAAAACTCAAAAAATTAAAAAAAATAAATATATAAGCTATACGCCGCGTATGGTTCCATACGCGGCGTATAGCTCTTCCACGTATGGGTCATAAGTCACGTATGGGTATAAAATGTCAAACCCTATACGCCACGTATGGTCCCATACGCTGAGTATAGGGTATAAAACGTCAAATCAACAACATACCCTATACGCCGCGTATGGACCCATACGCGCCGTATAGGGTATAAAACGTTAAATCAACAATGTACCCTATACGCCGCGTATGGACCCATACGCGGCGTATAGGGTACAGGGGTGTTGATTTAAAATTAAGGGGTGTCTAAATAAAGGGACCCTATATTTAAAGAAATAGAACACTATGGATCAATAATTCAATATGGATTTAACTAGGATCTGTGTTAACAGGGGCAAAGCTTCTTAGAGGCCGGGCCCCCGTCCCCCTTTTTTTTCGTCAGTAGTGTAAATTTTCGACTCGATAGTGTAAATTTTCGGTCCGGTGGTGGAAATTTTTTAATAAATATAGAGTCCGCCCCCCTAAGAACTATTAAAAAAATTTCATCTAAATTTTTTCTTTACAATATTTATATATTGTTACACCTTTATAAAAATATGTTTGCAAATATAGAAACTTAGTTAATTAAGAATTTATGTAAAAATAAAATGGCTATAAAACTTTTAAATATGGTTTGTTTAATTTTATAATATTTGAAAATATTAGTTTAATTTGTGATACTAAAAAGTAAATAGTTTATGATTAATTAATAATTCAGTTGTCAATACTAGTGTAAAAACTAAAATGTAATAATAATATGAAAATGGAAGGACGCTTGTAAACAAAGGTATATTGTTAGGGGTGTTCACGGTTCGGTTTCAAATTGTTAAAACGTCCAAACCGTCATTCGTTATGGTTTCATGGTTGGTTTTTCCTAAAACTCTTGGCTGGTCGATTTTAAAATTTTCAAATCGTTGTGAACGGTTTAGTTTATGGTTTGTACCAAAAACCGGTTTAAAAAACCGGACCGCACAGCGATATAAATAAAATGAATAAAACTATTAATGCTTTGAGTTGTTGAAAAACATTTAGATAATCAGAGTTTGGGCCTTTAGGCTGCTAAAATCTTTATTTGACTAAAAGTTGTCGTCCTTGTAAATCATCAATTCAAGCTTGGCTAGGTTTGGTCATACAAAAGTTATTTGACTAAAAGAAATCATTTGAAATTCTTGAAAACCTTTTTCCCATAATCGTTTACTTCATCAGTGGACAGTAGGGTTGTTCAGGAGCCGAGCCAAACCGAGCGGACCTTTACTCGTGCTTGGCTCGTTTCCAAACCGAACCGAGCCGATCGGCTCGGTTACAACCGAGCGGAAAATCGAACGAGCATTTTTCGAGCATTAAATTTTCGAACGAACGTCGAGCAAGCGGAAACGAGCGGCAAATAATTTATACAACCCAACAATCTTGTGTGTCATACAATTTATACTACAGCGAATAAAGTTTAATAACTTTAAAATCAGCCACATTTCATTATATAATATTTTTATGGATGATAACATGTTGTGACTGACGATGAAGCTAGCTAAGTCTGTAGCCGATAAGGCGGGGAGCATATTGCAGATAACGGTGACGGTGAGAGTGAGATAATCGAAAAAATATCTTTTAACGGCTTAGGATTTTACTTTTATATTAAGTGTAGAATTCTTTTACTAGGTTGATTGATCAAATATTCATAAATAGAATTATATATTTGTATATAATGTGTCAAATCTACTAGAGCACTACGTATAAACTATATATACATATTGTCGGATCGAATTATATATTATTCGATCCGAACCGAACCGAGCGGACCTTTGCTCGTGCTTGGCTCGTTCACAAACCGATCCGAGCCGATCGGCTCGTTTACAACCGATCAAAAATTCGAACGAGCATTTTTCGAGCAAATTCCGAACGAACGTCGAGCGAGCGTCGAGCGTCGAGCGGTTTGAACAACCCTAGTGGACAGGTTTAGAGTTGTGTTTTGGGCTGCATTTTGGACCTATTTTGGGCTGCATTTTGATAGGTTTTGGGCTGTTTTTGACGGCTCATGGACTTAACCTAAATAGGCCTAAAAAGCCAAACCGTGAAACCAAACCAATAGCAGTAGTTCGGTTTGGTTTTTCACTTTTGAACGGTTCGATTTTAGTTTTTTGTGATAATAAACCGTTACTAACGGTTTGGTTAAATTTGATCTAAAAACTGTAAAAACCGGACGGTGAACACCCTTATTTATCGTAGAGTAAAATGTGTTTTCAAAGAGTTGATGTATTTTTAGTGTGGTCAATGACTAACTATGTTTATGGACGATTGTAAAAATTGCATTAGAGATGCTCAAAGTAAATCAAAACCTATTACGAGTAAGCAGTGTTATAATCGAACTCACCTTTAATTATTTCCAAATGTTCTTCAAGAACCTTGATGCTAATTATGAATTTAATTCATAAATTCTTTCTTGTACTATACAACCTAGTTGCTTTTTTTTTTTTGCGTTTCATATTGATCCTTATTTACTTAATTTTATCTAATTTTGATTTGATACCCAAATGGAGCCATGGGTTGACATGTGCAATTGTTTGCTTCTTACTTGTTTTTAAATGATACTTAGAAAATCTATAAATAATATTTTCTCCCAAAAAAACTATAAATTGTCTCACCTATATATTGTTTTAAATGGTTTTCAAGCTTCGAAACAAATAAAAATTATATATAGCAAAGATTAGTTAGCAGTCATTTAATTTATACTCTTTTTGTTTGGAAAACGTAATACTTGTAACTTTATATGTTAAATAAAATGTTAATGTTGTATCTTAGTTCTAAGTGAAAATTATTATAAATTACATATTAACTAAATATCTACAACATTTCAACTTACTATTCTAAAGGCATCGGGGTTAAGATTTCATCTATCAATTAAAAGTTCCATCTTAAAGTGAATACTTAAAAAACATTACATAATTACAACAAAATTGTGTATTTAATTTTGATTTGTTCTGATATTCTGTTTGACCCTCTTTGGTTCCTCCTAACATTAATGTTATTTGTTTATAACTCTTATTGTAGACACCAACGACAATCATACGGTCACAACATCCTTTTACGACCAAAGAGTTTTTACGATTGAATTTTGTGACAGGTTTTCCTGTCTCAGTGTTAACAACACCACGTTTGCGTCCATAAGCATCTAGCGACTGGATTTAGCAACCACCTTTGCGACCGAAATAGATGGCCAGCTGATAAAAATTGAAATTGTAATGTGTGGCATTATTTTCATACTGTTTAGATGTACAAGATTGAAAATAATTAGAAAGAAAAATAAGTAAGCACAATCATTTAGAGATCGAGCACCGTGCTAACACGATGATTGTACGTGGGAACATGTTTGTGTTAGGGTCAACACCTGACGTGAACTTGTATTAAACTTGAACTCATTTGTTTCAAATCATGATACAATTCTATAACTCAAAAAATTTCATATTAAATGCTAGTAAAATATAAAAGCCACACACCAGTGCTAAACTAAAACATGTAAAGAAAGAAACCTAGAGTTATCACAGCTAGCATGGCGCGGCTCTGGGGTGGGGTGGGTGGACGAACGCTCAGGGCTCAATGTTCTCAGCGGCCCGAAACTTTCAAACAAATTTATATTGTATATGTATGCATACACACACACACACACATATATATACATATATAGGATTGTGTTCATGTGAGAACTCCTAGTTTTTGTGATAACCCTTTAATCCTTTTATTAGTCTTTAATTTAATATTAAAAATTCTAGATACGTAATCAATGGCCAAGATCTAATAAGGGCATTTAGGTAATTTGATTTTTTTTACTTTATGCTTTTTATCAGATTCTCTTTCTTAAAAACTACAACCACAACCACACATCAAATCTCAAAATCATTTTCAAATCCTCATCTAGATCTATCTCAAAAATCACTTGAGAGGTTTCAGAGAGCTCAATCGGATTTGAAGAGGAAGATGGCGGACATCACCGCCTGAACAACAACCACCACTGTTATCGATTACCGCTGCCACTCCAGCAACAATAGCCCCACCAGTGGGTGGCCGTGACACCCATTACACACCAAATTGACCACCTTAGAGGTCATCATCACATCGAAGCGTTTAGGTTGCCGTCACTATGTAGAAAATAGAGTTAAATTCGATTTGCTCCTTGAGGTTTGTAAAAAATAATCATTTTCCCCCAAAAGATTAAAAACATCAATTTACCTTCAAAGTTTTATAAGTTGTTTTGATTTTAGTTCAAAAGTCTCATTAGTTGTTTCAAACTTATCTAAAATAATGAAACTTTTAGAGTGAAATTGAAACAACATATGAAACTTTTGGAGGTAAATTGATAATTTTAATCTTTTGAAGGAAAATGGTTTCTTTAGTCAAATCTTAGGGAGTAAAATTAAAATTAACTCTATTTACTATTAATGGCTTTTTCTTTATCAATGCTTATAAATTTAAGTAATGTATAATAAAAAATGATATGAACTTATAAATAAAAACTTTAGTTAATAAACTAATTATATTGAACATGAGAACATCTATAAATATCTGAAAGTTCTTTGTATACAAAATTTGATGTTCGGTTCATAATTTTACCATCATTATCTAATATAATAATTTTAATTCATGTCTACTTGTAACTTGAGATAATACAACATAGAGCTTGAATCGGTGTCAGGGATCAAACATGCAATGATTACATAAAAGCTTGGACTATTTTTGTGATTTTAAAGTTTAGGGACCAAACATGCAATTTGATTAAACCATAGGGACTATTTATGCAATTTTCTCTTTACCAAAAACATTAACCAATTTAATACTTACATCAATTAAAACTAAATTATAGTTTCATGCTTTCATAAATAAAAATATAAATTAGTCAAATTAATGTTAAAAAATTAAAATACTAAAGTTTATCTTGAAATCAAAATCAAAATCATTTAATCGTACGTACCACTGCTACAGCTGCAATCGAGATTTGTATATATGAGCACTGAATTGAGACTTTATAGAAGATCTATTATGATTTAAAACTTGGGTGTGAATGATATTAAATAGATCAATGAAGATGTAAAAGAATCGGTGAGTTGATTTTAAAACATAAGGTGATTTGAGGTAAATTGAAACCATGATATGCTTGTAAATTATAAAGGATATGAAATGGTTCATCTTTCAATTTGAAAATCGATATCATGATTTGGGGAAATCAAAACCCTGAATTGATTATTTGAGACCCTTGATTTGATGTGTCACACCCCAATCTTGACGGCGGAATCGTCGAGGCGTGAGAGTTAAGATTGTTCACAGCCACATAACGCTATTGCCTAAAACATGTTAAAAATAACAGGTCAACATATTGTTGGTGAGCATTCTATAGTTTTTCATACATAAGTATATAAAAGATGGCAATTCATGTTGTAAATTAGAGAACAAGGTAACTAGGGATGTAAGATAGAATGCATAATCAAACCTTGACAAAGTTTTACAAGTCTCAAATGTTTACAAGTATATACGATTAGCTAAGTGTACTTGGATAAACCAAGCAGGCTTGTCAGGCCCATAGATCTATGACGTCGCCAGGCTAGCAATAGTTAATGATTGTACATATATTCGACATTACATGGTAGCTACATGATTCGACTAATCACAACATATAAGTAAATTACCATAAGTTTACAAGATTCAACGTGTTTACAAGTGTAACGTTTATACGGTAATATGTTTCACCCAAAAGTGTGTGAAATAATAAAATGGGTATAGAAATACTCACTTGGCGATTAAGTATATATTGGATGATTAATAAGAGATAATAACGCGCGTCGTTTCAACGAATCCCTTTACAAGGTACCTAAAAGTACATATTAAGATTTATAATAAGATTAACGGTTTAATGTGAATTAGAGTCTTAGATGGAATTTGGGGTTTTGACAAGTAATGAATATTACTTGTATTTCGATTTATTCAAAGGAAATACGTATTTTAAGTATTTTTAAATCCTAGAAGTGAAATTAGGTTTAATATCTGATAATGTTCAAATATATCTTATATATATTCTTGTTAATAAATATCATTATGATAACATATTACCCGATAACAATTTATTAATCCGAATTAATTGTTAAAGTATATTTTATACAAAGTGACTTATAATTACGTTTGTAAATAATTGTGAAATTATAAGATGTATAATTTCTACAATTTTACAGGATTATTTCATAATTAAACATGATATAGTGTCCATTTTTATAAAAAAATTATTTATAATATTTATAAATAATATTTTATAAATATTATTAAGGTTTTTAACTAAAATATATATACAGAAATTATTTATGTAACATTTTAAATATGAAAAGTTTATAAAATTTATTTTTATAATTTTAAGAATTTTTCTGGAATTTTTAGAGCTTAAAAAGCTAATTAAAAAAAATAAGGGGGGTGCCCGGGGTCGAACCCAGGACCTCCTGCGTGGCATGGTGAGTCGGGGACCAGTGAACCAAGGCCTAAGCCGCGGTTATGAATGGTTCCCAATTGTTTTATACACACCCGCGATTCAATCCCCGAATCCCATGAACCCTAACTCGAACAGGTTCAAAATTGAAGCTCAATTCGAGTTTGATAATGTCTAAATTCATGGGGCTTTTGTTCCCCTTGTAAAATCGAGCAGATTGGTGTTTTCAATTACCTGATTGGGTATTTAATTCGACAAGAACAGAGGAAGAACAGTCCGCAGTTGTTTTGAAGCCAAATGATGATCAAACCTCGATGGAAATCAAATTAACTTTGCAGATAGTTTCTATAGATGATAATGGGCAAAAGCCCTCTGTTAATTTGGGTTTAGAAGATTCGGAAGATGGTGTTCGATAGAGTTGCAGGTCCGATGAAGACGATGAATGATTTCGGATTGTTTGTGCGTGTTCGATTGAAATTGCAGGTTGCATTACATTTATATTGTGATAAGGTTCAATTTGATTGAGTCAATTTGTCTAAAGTGATGTTTGAATGGGTTGATTAGCTTTGAACGGTCGGGAGAAAAAAGTTGGATCCAATGTTATGCTTAAATCGATGATTAGCGCGTGTTTAAAGGTGCTTTGGATTCGAATCTCAGTCACGAAGATGTCGGGACCTTTATTTCGAGTTAAAACCGCGTGAAATTGGGTGTTTTAACTCGCCGGAGTTCGGCCGGAGTTAAGATTGTCGGGACCTTTATTTGACGGCGGAAACGTCGAGGTGTGAGGGTTAAGATTGTTCACAGCCACATAACGCTATGTTTAAATGTAAAATCAATTGTTTTTGAACATCACATACATCAATGTCTCAAAATAAATCAAACGAAAACAAGAATCCAATTGTCTTTATTAAGCCTAGGTCCATGTTCTAGGTTTAAGCATTCCTTCAATCATTGCTAAGCTTGCACATTACCTGAAACATGTTGAAAATAAAGTCAACTAACTAGTTGGTGAATTCTCATGGTTTTAAATACAATAAGTATACAAAATGTGGCAATTCTAGTCAATGGTCACAAGATAGCAAGTATATAGAACATGCATAGTTACAATCAAGCCTCGACTGAATAATATGAATAAGCATGATTAGCTAAGTGTATTTGATTCCCTAGTGCACAAGCATACGGCTCCTAGGAGTCGGCAATACATCGACTTTAGCACCAAATAGGCTTGTCAGGCCCAAAGATCTAAGACTTCGCTAGGCTAGCAATAGTTAATGATTGCACACGTATGTCACATCTCATATAATACTTAACATATCCAAACAACCACGGCTATGTAAAGAATTGCACGTGTGTAATAAGTATCAAAGCGTGTATGTGTAAGTTTGTATAAGCAACATGTTTCACCCCGAAAGACGTGGAATAATCGTAAAGCGGGGCATAAGAACTCACATGTTTAATAAAGGAGACTTGTAGACGTAATAAGAATAACCACGAATAAGATTTCCAACACAAACGTCACAACGCACCTAAACGAAATAAAGTAGCGCGTTATAATTTGTTTGATGATTAATTGTAGGTCTAATAGGAGTTAATAATTATTCGTATTTATTACATGTTAATAACGTGATCGGTTAAATGAAACGAATGGATTATACTTGGTATACTCAATTGTTAGCGCGTAAGAGAAATAATAAATAAAACTTGATTAAATTGTACGTTAAACCGGTTTATAAGGATTGTATATAATAGTGATTTAGCTATTATAAGGAACTATATAAATATATATATATATATATATATATATATATTTATAGGTATAAGTAATTAAACAATTTAATTATTTGAATATACATATAAATATATACTAAACAATTATAATATTGTGTATAATAATCAATATAAATGATTTAGCTATTAAAAGAACTATGTATAAATATATATATATATATATATATATATATATATATATATATATAAGTAACTAAACAATTAAATTGTTTGAATATATATAAATATATATACTAAACAATTATAACATTGTATAATCATAATAAGTGATTTAATTACTAAAAGAACAATATATAAATATATATATATATAGGTATAAATAACTAAATAATTTAATTATTTAAAATATATATATACATATACAAGTATTATGTTACTCATTTCTTTTGTGTTTTTAAAACTAAAATAATGTATTTATAAATACAAAAGTATTTTATAAAAATTAATTTAGTCACAATTTAATTAAACAAAAATATGAAAATTAATCTGCATTTTATAAAATTAATTTTAGAAATTTTCAGAATTTAAAAAGGTTTAATAATTAAAAAGAAATGAAGAAAAGAAGAAGAAAAAAATCAGAAAATAAAAAGAAAAAGCGGAAAAGGGGCTGCCCGGGGTCGAACCCGGGGCTCCCTTGTAGCCTGAAGCGCAGGAACCAGTGAACCAGGGCCAAGGCCTTGGTTTCACTTGGTTTGTTTTAATTTTAAACATAGCCCTTGGTTTACCCCCAATTCGAATAAACCCTAGTTTTGTTCAAAGCCAAAATCGACCCTCGATTCGGTGTTAATCACCTAAATCATCATAGGGCTTTTGTTCCCTGAACGAAAAAGAGTAGAAATCAGGTCTTAATTACCTGATTGATGAGGTATTGAAAGGGTTTCGGGTTCGATTAGGTTCGGGTGTTTTTGGGTTTGGGGTTTTCTGATCGAGGAAATTTCTTGTGAAATTGGAGGTTTAGGGAGTTCAGGAACTCCACAATGAACCGAAAGACCACAATATATAGCTTTGATTTCATGGATTCGAGCTTAACACGTTTGATTTTGAAACCGCGTTCCCGTTTACCAAATTTGAGAGATTCGAGCTGTAATTGTGTAATTATAATTGATTGATTGATTTATTAAGCCGCGTGTTAAGTTTAGGTGTGATTAATTGGATTGATTTCGTGTATTTGGTCAAGATTGATTCGGATTTTGGTAATGTTAGTCTCGGTTTCGATTTAGGAAGGTGAACGAGCGGGAAAACGAAATTAAACCATGGCTCAGGTTCGAATCGTGAGGTCGAGCGAGTTGGGCGGTTTAATTGGGTCAAATAGCGCTTGAAATGGGGTTTTGGAACTCGCCGGAGCTCGGCCGGAGCTCCGGCCGTAGCCACCGGATTATCGGGGGGGGGTGGGGGGTTTGGTTTGAGAATTTACACAATAGTCCCTGCTCTTTCCAAAGTTTAGTATTTTATGTATTAACTTTTGTTTAAAGTTTTCAAATTGATAATTTAACCCCTGCACTTTAATTCTAGGTTATTATTATTGTTATTATTATTATTATTATCCTTATTTATTATTATTATTATTATTATTATTATTATTATTCTCATTATTATTCTCATTATTATTATTTTTATTATTATTATTATTCTTATTATTATTATTATTATCATTATTATTATTATTATTATTATTATTATTATTATTATTATTAAACTTTCATGTTAAAGGATTAACAGACAAATTAAAGTAAATAGTAAGAATGAACCATAAATTTCATTTATGACAATAAAGGCCCTTACAAGAATAAACGACATTAACTTTTGATTAACGAAAAAAATACAGGATGTTACAGTTGTGGGTCGGCTACCCACCACAACATCTTGAATTTGGGGTGGTACACCCTTTATGAACTTCTCGATGTTGCAGGGGACAGTGTCAACCATATGGGGCAATAGTAGACTCAACTCATGATGCCTAGTTGAGTAGGCCAAATGATCACCACCATCTTGCTTCAAGTTCCAGAATTCTTCTTCCATCTTTTGTAATTCACTTCTCGGGCAAAACTTCGCGATGGCGATGTTCTTGAATTCATCCCAAGAGAGTGCCGAAATAGCATCAGCTCCTCGGTTTCTCTTCTCGCTATTCCACCAGGTAAGTGCCCTTTGTTGGAGCATACTAGTGGCATAACGGACTTTGAGTGCCTCGGGACACTCACAATTGACAAAAGTGTTCTCCATGCTTTCGAACCACTCAAGAAGACCAGTGGCTCCTTCCTTGCCACTAAAGTTGGTGGGTTTGCACGAGTTGAAGTGTTTGAAAGTGCAAATACGATCGTTCCCGTTTCGGCTGTTGCTATTTTCTCCTTGAGCACCATTGTTATTTCCATTGGTGTTGTTGTTGCTATTAGCCATCATGGTGCTATTAAGTTCAGCAACCATGGTTGGGAGCACAGCAGCCATTTGTTTGGCGATCATTGCTGCCAGCTTGCGGTCGGAACTTCCACGCTTTCCATGATGACGAGACATGCTGGATATATAAAATGAGCTAGTTACGGGAGTGAAGATAACAAAGGATATTAGTTTAGACAAAGGTAAGCTAAAGGTTGTAAGATACACGGAATGATTCCATTTGGTAACGCATTACCATTTGGAACCGTGGACACGTCAAGGTAAATTGACTCATTTGCCTTAGAGATTTGTGTATTTTGACCATAGTTTATCACTCATCCCAGAAATCCCCAGGTAAGCGTAACTGGTCCCGTAGGATATATGCGAAACGCTTGCCTTAGCCCGAAGGCTTTTTGCCAGGAAATCCAGAATACAGGTGTCTATGTGTCACACAATATTTCTTAGGTTCATGAAATCAAAACCTTGATGAGATTTATATAGATTAGACATAACGTCTAAAGATCCAAGTCATAAGCATAAGTATACGATTCCACGTGTCGTCGAGAATAAGATTGAGAGGTTTTATGTTCGGGGAGAGTCAAAGATAAGTTTAGGGAGACAAGTAACTAAGTTTAGGCAATCCTATGCTAAGGCATCAAATTGCACATAAGAAGGCATAGCATTATGTAATATGCAAACCATGTATTTACAAGATAAAAATACTATAAGGTGCATGCATAAGCTATAGTCTAGGTCATCATTAATAACCTAAATCCCTATAGTTATGGGCTCTGATACCAATCTGTCACACCCCAACCTTGACGGCGGAATCGTCGAGGCGTGAGAGTTAAGATTGTTCACAGCCACATAACGCTATTGCCTGAAACATGTTAAAATAACAGGTCAACATATTGTTGGTGAGCATTCTATAGTTTTTCATACATAAGTATATAAAAGATGGCAATTCATGTTGTAAATTAGAGAACAAGGTAACTAGGGATGTAAGATAGAATGCACAATCAAACCTTGACAAAGTTTTACAAGTCTCAAACGTTTACAAGTATATACGATTAGCTAAGTGTACTTGGATAAACCAAGCAGGCTTGTCAGGCCCATAGATCTATGACGTCGCCAGGCTAGCAATAGTTAATGATTGTACATATATTCGACATTACATGGTAGCTACATGATTCGACTAATCACAACATACAAGTAAATTGCCATAAGTTTACAAGATTCAACGTGTTTACAAGTGTAACGTTTATACGGTAACATGTTTCACCCAAAAGTGTGTGAAATAATAAAATGGGTATAGAAATACTCACTTGGCGATTAAGTATATATTGGATGATTAATAAGAGATAATAACGCGCGTCGTTTCAACGAATCCCTTTACAAGGTACCTAAAAGTACATATTAAGATTTATAATAAGATTAACGGTTTAATGTGAATTAGAGTCTTAGATGGAATTTGGGGTTTTGACACATAATGAATATTACTTGTATTTCGATTTATTCAAAGGAAATACGTATTTTAAGTATTTTAAATCCTAGAAGTGAAATTAGGTTTAATATCTGATAATGTTCAAATATATCTTATATATATATTCTTGTTAATAAATATCATTATGATAACGTATTACCCGATAACAATTTATTAATCCGAATTAATTGTTAAATTATATTTTATACAAAGTGACTTATAATTATGTTTGTAAATAATTGTGAAATTATAAGATGTATAATTTCTATAATTTTACAGGATTATTTCATAATTAAACATGATATAGTGTCCATTTTTATAAAAAAATATTATTTATAATATTTATAAATAATATTTTATAAATATTATTAAGGTTTTTAACTAAAATATATATACAGAAATTATTTATGTAACATTTTAAATATGAAAAGTTTATAAAATTTATTTTTATAATTTTAAGAATTTTTCTGGAATTTTTAGAGCTTAAAAAGCTAATTAAAAAAATAAGGGGGGTGCCCGGGGTCGAACCCGGGACCTCCTGCGTGGCATGGTGAGTCGGGGACCAGTGAACCAAGGCCTAAGCCGCGGTTATGAATGGTTCCCAATTGTTTTATACACACCCGCGATTCAATCCCCAAATCCCATGAACCCTAACTTGAACAGGTTCAAAATTGAAGCTCAATTCGAGTTTGATAATGTCTAAATTCATGGGGCTTTTGTTCCCCTTGTAAAATCGAGCAGATTGGTGTTTTCAATTACCTGATTGGGTATTTAATTCGACAAGAACAGAGGAAGAACAGTCCGCAGTTGTTTTGAAGCCAAATGATGATCAAACCTCGATGGAAATCAAATTAACTTTGCAGATAGTTTCTATAGATGATAATGGGCAAAAGCCCTCTGTTAATTTGGGTTTAGAAGATTCGGAAGATGGTGTTCGATAGAGTTGCAGGTCCGATGAAGACGATGAATGATTTCGGATTGTTTGTGCGTGTTCGATTGAAATTGCAGGTTGCATTACATTTATATTGTGATAAGGTTCAATTTGATTGAGTCAATTTGTCTAAAGTGATGTTTGAATGGGTTGATTAGCTTTGAACGGTCGGGAGAAAAAAGTTTGATCCAATGTTATGCTTAAATCGATGATTAACGCGTGTTTAAAGGTGCTTTGGATTCGAATCTCAGTCACGAAGATGTCGGGACCTTTATTTTGAGTTAAAACCGCTTGAAATTGGGTGTTTTAACTCGCCGGAGTTCGGCCGGAGTTGCGCCGGTGACCGGCCGGAAAATCGGGGAAGGGGGTTGGGTTTTAAAAACTTACAGAAATGGTCCCTGCGGTTTTAGTGTTGATATTTCATGTTATAAACTTCTTTTTGAAGTTTCAAAATTGACAAAATTGGCCCCTGAAACTTTATTATTATTATTATTATTATTATTATTATTATTATTATTATTATTACTATTATTATTATTATTATTAGTAGTAGTAGTATTATATATATATTAAAGATATAAACTTTAGCTACAGTATCCTCCTCCCCACAATTCCACCGCCCCCTTCAGCCACCGTCGCCACCTCGCCGTCGCCACCTCGCCACCTCGCCTCCGTGGCCACCTCGCCCCCGTCGCCACCGCCCCCTTCGGCCTGTCGCGAAGCATTTCTACATCTCTTTGCACACAGATCTTCAATCGGATATCCTCTGTGTATACATATATATATAAAGATACAGGATACCCAGAGAAATCAGATCGTGGGATTTGATGGGGAACACAGCGTGTGTGTTTGCAGGTTGCATCGATCAAGCTAGCGTGGGGATTGTTGAAAAATGGGGTCGCTTTGAGAAATTGGCTCAACCAGGCCTCAATTTCTTCAACCCTTGCGCCGGTCAGTATCTCGCCGGTGTTCTATCCACCAGGATCCAATCTCTTGAAGTCAAAATCGAGACCAAAACCAAGGTTTTCTTTAACCTTCATCCTTATTAATACCATCTGTGAGTTCAGTGATTAATGATTGTTGTGGGTTTAAACCCTAATCATGAGCCTGTGATTGTGCTTATCATGTAACTGTTGTATGAATTGTTGAAGATAAGAAGCTAGAGCGATTTATATTTGGACTGTTGATCATCAGTAATCAAAACAGATGGGCCAAATAGCACCAAGTTAGGGACTTTTATATTGTGTTCTTTAAATCTTCTACATAGGTTGAGGATTGTACATACAATCGCAATGAACTCCATTCTTTGACTTTATAAATTACCTGACAATTTTAGGAGTACATGCCAATATAGATTTGTGCCTTGTTGTTCTTGCAGCCTTGCAAAGATTTTGAAATTTTCACACAATTTATTCAGGATGATGATAGGATGGGTGTGTGTTGTGTGGTTGTTAGCTATTAAGCACATATTTCGCCTTTTTAGTGAATGTATTTGTTTGTTATCTCATCCATGGATACTAAATCAAGGTTTGAATCATTGGCCGTCTGCTTGACGGTAGAAAATTTTTCATCATGTATGGTTGTAATTGATTGTGGTCATGACAAACATTTGGCTTCCATGTGGATTGAGGTATAAATAACACTACAATTCTTCCTCGGGAAAGTGTATGGTACATTTGGTACTTCTTAAATTCAAAATTGATATGTTTAGTACCATATATCACTTACAGGAAATGAAAACAATTCGTGTGAGAAAGAACTTAAACATTCATATTTGTTGGTGTTTCTTGATTTTGCAGGACAATGTATTTGTTCAGATAGTTTCTTCAATTCAGTACCGAGTAATAAAGCAAAGTGCTGATGATGCATTTTACGAGCTGCAGAGCCCAGGGGAACAAATTCAAGCTTATGTGTTTGACGGTAAGCTGTTTTATACATAAACATTTTACTTCTTTGACTGTACATATTGATAACAACTGAATTAACAGCGTGTGAGTTGTTTCCGTTACCCTAAATAAGCTTTTCAATCGTTTTTTATTTATACAAAGTGTTGTTTTTAGGGATGATTTTGTTTGGTTCATGTGCAGGAGAGAGGAGGGAGCATGAACATGGATGGTTTGTTTCCTCAATTTGAAAATTTGCAGTCACACTCGCTGCTGCATACTGTTCCACAGGTTAATAATTCCCATCTTGTGTCATGCATCGATATCTGCTCTAAACTTTTAACATATATGTTTGTGTTTCAATCTTTGATTCATTAGGGTTGCGTAAGGTCTGTTAGTGGATCATAGATTTAAACATAGGGGGTTTGAATGCCCTCTTTGATACTTTACAAGATACTGTGTTGGTTTTATCACAGTCACGCTGTTCATACTCAAACACGAACAGCCGCAGCAACGCGCGGCATATACTTCTAGTTATTATTATCATTTTTATTATTATTATTATTATTATTGTTTTTATCATTATTATTTTTTATTATATAATCATTATTATTATTATTATTATTATTATTATTATTATTATTATTATTATTATTATTATTATTATTATTATAAAAGGTTCAACGCTGAAATACGAGATGTTACATGATGAAATATATAAAATCATTTTGGAATAGAAGACGCGTATGGGTTTTTTCTTATTTGCATAGTACGAGTGAATTAGAAAATTTTTAATTACTTATTTGAATAAACAAGAATCCAACACGTTTTAATTCATAATTTTATTGTAATATAATCTTTAAAAACTCATTGTATTATCTGTTTGGTAGGGATATAATCAACTTGTTTTTGGGTGGGAAAATAGTCAACTATAACTTTCTATCTATAGAAAAATAATTTAACAAAATAAGTGTATTTAAAAATATCTACCAAAATGATTTTTTTATTGAAAAGTTAATTTTTCTTATTCATAACATGAATGTCTGTTCTTAATAATGTTATTTAAGTAGAATTAAAAGGAGAAAGTTTTAATGAAATAAAAACTAATTTAGCATCTCTTATTATTTTAAAAATATTTTATAGTTCTTTTTATAAAGGTTTTCTTAAAACCTTTTTAATAACATTTTCTTAAATATAAAAATATTAATACTCTTTCATCAGTATTTTAATATTTCTTTGTAGAATACATGTTCTTATGTAGAAAAGATATTTCTATGAAATTAAATAGTTTACGTAATTTTTTAAAATTATATATATTATATAACTATTTTAAACATAAATTTATATATAGTAATAATCATTTATATAAGTATATACATAAAAAATAAAATAAACATCATTACATACAACGCTAGTTTCATCTTGCGAGCCGGCTCGATCTCGACATATGAAGCTCGGACTCAAAACCATTTATTAAATGAGTCATAAAATGAGTTCGAGCTTATTTAAGCTAAGCTTAATTAGAGTTTTTAGCGAGTTGGTCCCGAGTGACTCACGAGACGGTGTGACTCGTTTCTCCTCTAATAGTTGTTGGAAGTGTATTAGCAACATATACGTCATCAGTAATTGATGATTACATTTGTAGTTCGTGTTATAGATTTTTTACATGCGTGTTATTGACTTTATATTATAAGGGTCTATTGTTTTCTACTCGCCCAAGGCCTAAAATTTTTTAAGTACTCTCGAGACCGGCTCTGACAGATAGGAAATATAATATCAACAGTTCTATTCGTATGTATTACCGGTGCATCTCAATAAAAAAGTGCAAAAAGTTTAAAACGATATCTACAAATATAAGTAAGTATTCTTCCGGTAATTACTGATATATTACTTACTAGCAGTCTTTACATAAAACGTAAGAAACAAAAGTATATTTTAATACATCTGCCACTAATACCCTTTTGAAACAATTCCATCACCAATAGAAAATTAATTGTGTGAATACTCTATTTTTTGGTTGAAACATATATAAAGTTAAATCTCGGGTTCCTAGCCCAAAAGTTCTAGGGTTCGAGAGAGAAATTCCTACTATAAGGAAGGGAATAAGGTAATCCAATTAATAGAATGGGACCTGTTGGTCAAAGGAGAGGGGGTCCTGATTCCAGGATGGAGCCGTATGATGCGAGAGTCAGTGAACGCTCCCAAAGGCGACCCTCTCGAGTTACAATTTTTCTAATATAAACATGTAATAGAGCATTTTAATTTTCATTGGAAAATGAAAAAAAATCGTTTTTATAAGGAAAATAATCATATAGTACATGCGATTATATGCTATTTCAGTTTTCACTCGTCGAAACTTTTAGCAATACTTCATAGGAAATGTTACTTTTATGACTTGAAAATCATATTTAAAAATAATAGCAAAAATAATAACGATTTTTAAGCTAATTATATACTAAAATAATTTGTATAAGTAAAAAATAACTCTAGTAACCAAATTTTAAATTGTTACAACTATGTCACGTAAGTTTAAAATGTGTTTCAATTAAGTTAGTCAGTTTTTATATTTTATTTAAATTTGTAAGGCCCTTGATTTCAGAAAGCCCTACAGTTAGTCATTTACAACATAACAACAATTTAAAACATCCACGTAAGTAAACATTTCAGCGGAAGTTCCTTTAAATCGAATTCGTCATAACATAATTCAAAGAAAATAGTTAATATTGTCTTAAGTACATCAAATAAATTTTAAAAGAGTGTTAACAATCTTTTGAATCAGGAATGCCAGTCTTCAGTTTTCAAGAAGCTTTAGATCCATACTTCCATTCCTCTAAGCCCTATAGCTCACTTGTCAAACTAATATGCATACAAAACTCAGTTTTGCTGAGTGAGTTCTAGGTGAAATTTATCAAGTAACTTTTAGTAAGATATGTTAAATTTATCCTTAAAAATAATCATCATATAACAGAACATTAGTATACACAGATTATCGCTTTATCAATACTTTATCATTAAGACTTTCGCTTAATTATTAACTATTACTCTTTTTTACTCATCAATTCCTACTCACTATCGGTGCCTATGATGAACACAGGACTTTACCAACATGCCAATCTAGGCCTTACTGTCGTACCCATACATGCCATATTGTCATACCAGTCCAGGCCTTACTGACCTGTCTGTTCGGGCCTTTACTTTACTGACATGCCAATCCATGCCTTACTGTCATGAGGGCACAACAAATGCAACCATCCTCTGTCATTTGCTTGCAAGGCTTTACTTTACAAAGGTACACGTTATGAGCCCAATAATATTTCTTTCAGTTTCACTTATATCTTTAGTTATACATATACTTATACATGATAGGAAATAACTCTTAGTCTATACATTCATATTTCCTCAACAATGAGAAATAAAACATATAACCGACCCTCCGCGGGACAGCGGGGGTTCGGGGGCGGCAGCCCCTGATAGTGGGGTTCTAGGGGCAGCAGCCCCTAGTGGGGTCCAAGGGCAACGCTCCTGGCTGGGGTCGTGGTGCCAGGTCAACGTGATAAATTTTTATTTAAAGGACTTTATATAACATATTTTATTATAGAAAAATTTATTTTCTTGTTAAGACCTCTTGAAATCTCCGTCTTGTAAATCTTACGTTTACTATGCATAATAGTCCTAAAAACATGAAAAAACTTCTAAATAAGAAGATCTAGAACTCACCTGGTCGATAAGTAACCTTGTGTTTAAGTTGTCTAGCCTATGATCAGGTCACACGGTCTGCATAATAGTTAACACACAAATGGGTCATTCTCTACACAGTTTCGCTAGCAATTTTGCTGATAGTTTCGTTGTTAGATTGGCTATTAGTTTCGCTGTTAGATTCGATATTAGTTTCGCCGGCAGTTTCGCTGCTTTCGCGCGACAGTTTCGCTGCCAGTTTCGCACTACAGTTTCGCTACCAGTTGCGCCCGACTTTTGTTGGAATTTACTAAGTTCGCAAGATCTACTTGTCAATCTAAGTACTAGCGAAGTTACCAGTGAATATAGTTTCGTTGGAACTTCCCTTAGTTTCGTTGGGAGAACCACTAGTTTCGCTGATCGGGCTCGCAGTTTCGCTGAACGTATAAAAATGACGAACCAGCCCGTTTTTAACTCAAAATCTTAACTTTTTATGTCCAAAACTTTTGTTTTTCATCCATGAAACTATATCTAAACATTTTACACGATTTCATACGTAAAAATATGACCTTTATGTGATTTTTTTTGCAACTTTTCCAACCTAAAACCTAGTTTCATGTTCTGTTCTAAAAAGGATGTTTGGGGAACGATTCTTACCTGAATTCTTTGCTACTTCTTCGTTGCTTGATGCTCCAATACTCAGATCTTCAACTCTTAATCCACCAAGCTTCCAATCCTTTGATATTTCCTCACTTTCTCTCTCTACTCTCTCTCTAGAATCCTTGTTGCTTGGGTTGCAGGTGTGTATTATGGTGCCTGATTAGGGTTGTTTAAGGATGATAATGGGATCTTAAGCTCATCCATCACTTAAGCCATGGATCCAATTAGGTCCATAATCCTTACGTATTTATTTTATTCCCCGACTTGATCCTGTTATTATTAAGTTGATTGCTTCGATATTTTGGGGCGTTACAAAATTAAAGGTTTTAGCATGTTCTATAGCATGTTTTTTTTTCTTTTGTTTCAATTAGGAAATATTTTTCTATGCTGACGTGGAGCGGTAACATAGATTTTAGATATTTTTTGATATAATTAACATGTTTTTTTATTTTTTATTAAAATTACATATATTTAAAATCCCCACCCCATATTTTCTCCTTCATTTCTTTCTTTGCACAAAAAAATTCAATGATGACACGATTTGATGGTTTAGTGATTCAATTTGAGCAAAATATACATAAGTGACTTAATTGAAACGTAATTATTATTCTTTAACATTTTTCATATAATTTAACTGAAGTCATACTTTTTAGAGTAAACTATACGGTTGGTCCTCGTGACACTAGTACAGAACTGGTTTGTTAGGGCGGCCCTAACTGATTTGATGGTTTAGTGATTCAATTTGAGCAAAATATACATAAGTGACTTAATTGAAACGTAATTATTATTCTTTAACATTTTTCATATAATTTAACTGAAGTCATACTTTTTAGAGTAAACTATACGGTTGGTCCTCGTGACACTAGTACAGAACTGGTTTGTTAGGGCGGCCCTAACTGATTTGTTAGGGCGGTTCATACAGAAATCGCCTCAAAAAATGGGTCTATTTTTTAGGGCGGTCATTTTTTAGGGCGGTTAACATATTTTTTAGGGCGGTTTTTTTAGTTTTTAGGGCGGTTTTCCTTCTAAACCGCCCTAATAAATTCTCCACATAATCAAAATAACGTTAACTTTTCAAAATATTAGAACTTTTCTGAAACTCTGAAGTCTCTATGATATCATCTTCAACCTGAAACTCTCTCTGTTATCAAACTTCTTGCTTTAATCAATTACTCAATAATTTTATATTAATCATCATCTTTCGTATTCTCAAATATGAAATATATATTAAGGTATGTTACTATATTTTAATTTCTTTTTAAAGTTTGATTATCGTAGATTGTGTTTATTATTAATTTCTTATATTAATCATCATCTTTATTATTCTCATGTGTTTGTTTAGTGCTTCAAGTCTTTATAATCATCATCACAATATATATGATCAAGATCATACAAAGTTTTAAGAAGAGTTTGTTCAAGAGGATCTTCAAGATTTTAAAAGGTTAGTAAGTTTTAATCTTTTAGTATAATAATTTAATTTAATGATAGAACATATATTTGATTGTCACTATACACACACAATTTAATCTTTTAGTGTTAGACTATATATATGAGATAGAAGATTGAAAAGTTTAGATTGTAAATTTAATCTTTTAGTGTTAGAGCCACCGAATTTAATCTTTTAGTGTTAAAGCCACCGAATTAATCTTAGGGTGGGACTATATACAATTTAATCTTTTAGTGTTAGACTATATACAATTTAATCTTTTAGTGTTAGAGTCACCGAATTACATCATATACATACACTTCATATCATATTTGTTTATTTTTTATTTTTAGATGGATCGTAATGTTTGGATGTATAAGATTGAACGTTCTAGCTCAATATATACAAAAGGAGTTCAAAGTTTTCTTATGGTGGCCAAAGCTGATCGAGTGAATAAGGGAAATGAATCGATTAGTTGTCCTTGTTCACTTTGTAAAAATTTTAAAAGGTTTAAGGATATTAAAGACATAGAGTTTCATTTGTTTAAGCATGGTTTTATGCCTAGATACACTTGTTGGTCAATGCATGGTGAATCACTTATTGATCGTGGCACATCGTCGCTTAATTTACCCAATGATAATACGAAGATCAAAGATTCATACATAAATGACAACAATGACAACATAAATGATATGGTACATGATTTAGACCCGAATATTGGGGATGATGATCAAGAAAAATTACAACATTTGTTTGATGACGCAGAAAAACCATTATATTCTGGTTGTAAAAATTTCTCGAAACTTAGTGCCGTATTAAAGTTGTTTAACTTAAAGTCAAATTACGGATGGAGTGATAAAAGTTTCACAAGTTTATTAGTGGTTTTGCATGACATGCTTCCGGAAGATAACGAGCTACCAATTTCAACGTATCAAGCTAAAAAATTGATGTGTCCAATGGGATTAGAAGTTGAAAGAATACATGCATGTCCCAATGATTGTATATTGTATAGAAATGAGTTCGAAAAGGAACATAAATGTGTTACATGTGGTGTATCGAGGTATAAACGTAAAAAAGAAACAGATGAAGTTGATGATGATGTGACTAAAAACGGACCACCGGCTAAAATGTTGTGGTACTTTCCCATTATACCGAGACTAAAACGATTATTTTCAAATGAAAAAGAAGCAAAATTATTACGTTGGTATTCAGACGAGCGTACAAATGATGGAAAACTAAGGCATGTTGCAGACTCCTCTCAGTGGAGAAGAATCAATAACATATATCCAGAGTTTGGGGACGAGATCCGAAATATACGTTTTGGACTTAGTTCAGATGGAATCAATCCTTTTGGAAACATGAGTAGTCGTCATAGTACGTGGCCAGTTCTTCTATGCATATACAATCTACCACCATGGTTATGCATGAAACGAAAATACATTATGATGTCTTTGTTGATTCAAGGTCCGAGGCAACCTGGTAATGACATTGATGTTTATCTGTCTCCTTTGATCGATGACTTAAAGACTATGTGGAATTCAGGTGTAAACGTGTATGATGCTTACAAGAAAGAATATTTTAAATTGAGAGCCATGATTTTTTGTACTATAAGTGATTTTCCTGCATACGGTAATTTGTCTGGATATAGTACAAAAGGTAAATTTGCTTGTCCAATTTGTGAAAATGAGACTAGTTCAATATGGTTAAATAACTGTAAGAAAACTGTATACATGGGACATCGAAGATTTCTTCCAACTGGTCATAGTTATCGTAATAAAAAAAAGAGTTTGACGGAAATGTCGAGCACCGAACGATAAGGAAGCGATTTGATCCATTGACAAGAGTTGAAAATCTAAATACCGTGTTAGGAAAAAGAACTCGTATCGATAAAGGAGCCATTTGGAAAAAAGGTCAATCTTTTGGGACTTACCTTACTGGAGACATTTAGAAGTTAGACATTGCTTAGATGTTATGCATATTGAAAAAAATGTGTGTGATAACTTGTTGGGCTTATTGTTAAACATTCCTGGGAAAACTAAAGATGGTATTGATGCCCGTAAGGATATGGAAGAAATGGGAATACGTAAAGAGCTTGCTCCTATTCAAAAACCTAGGGGATTTTATCTTCCACCTGCATGTTATACCATGTCAAAAGAAGAAAAAACAAAGTTTTGTAAATGTTTGCATGATATTAAAGTTCCATCTAACTATTCTGCAAACATTAAAAAGTTGGTGTCGATGAAGGACTCTAAATTGCTAGGTATGAAATCTCATGATTGTCATGTTTTGATGACACATATGATTCCTATTGCAGTGCGTGGATTATTACCAGAGAATATTCGACATACAATATCAAAACTTTGTTTATTTTTTAACACAATTCACTCAAAAATTATTGATCCCGAGTCATTGGATACGTTACAAAAAGAAGTTATTATCACGCTCTGTGAACTAGAGATGTATTTTCCACCATCTTTTTTTGATGTGATGGTTCACCTGGTATGTCATATCGTAGAAGAAATTAAGACATGTGGTCCTGTATTTCTTCGGTACATGTACCCTTTTGAAAGATATATGGGTTTCTTAAAAGTTACGTAAGAAACCATAATCGGCCAGAGGGTAGTATTGTTGAAGGATATTCTTCCGAAGAGGTGATTGAGTTCTGTACAGGTTATTTAGATGGTGTTAAAAGTATTGGTGTTCCTCAATCTCGTCATTCGGGTAAACTTGAAGGGGTCGGAGGTGTTGGCATGAAAACAATAATCCCAAGTCGTGATAGTTTACAAACTGCACATTCATTAGTCTTAAAACACATGACTTGTCTTGCTCCGTATGTTGAAGAACACATGAACTTTTTACGATCAACATACCATGGTAAGGATAGTATGTGGTATTTAATGAAGCATAACAAAGACTTTTCTAGCTGGATGAAGAATAAGGTCACGACAACTAATATTGTTGATAATATTGTAAAGAGGTTGGGACATGGCCCAGATTTTAAAGTAAAATCTTACCAAGGGTACGACATCAACGGTTACACTTTTTACACCAAAGATCAAGATGAAAAAAGTACTGTACAGAATAGTGGAGTTACAATAATAGCATCAACGACTGAATTCGATAGGACGAACAAAGACAGAATGTTAAGAATTGCTAAAGATTCTTATTACGGTGTGATTCAAGAAATATGGGAATTAGACTATTATTCTTTCACTATACCTGTATTCAAATGTAAGTGGGTGAATAACCGTACGAGCGTTAAAGTCGACAAATACGGTTTTACCCTTGTTGACCTTACAAGTGATGGCTATGCATCTGAACCATTCGTTCTCGCAAAACATGTCACACAAGTATTCTTTATCGATGACCCGAGCCAATCGAGATACCATATAGTTTTGCAAGGTAAACGTCGAATTCTAGGAGTTGACAATGTTGTCGACGAGGAAGAATACAATCAGTTTGATGAACTACCACCATTTTCTGTTGGTATTCAACCGATTAATGATGGAATTGAAGGCAACACATACTTACGATCTGATCACAATGAAGGGATATATATTGATACGCCACGTGAAACTTAATGGGTAAGGTTATATATATATATCTCTGTGTGTTATTTTAATAGGTTTTAAATTATAATTGAATAATTAATATCACTTTATTTTATGCAGGATATTGAAGGATTGTAAAAAAAAGACGCATTTGGTTATTTGTTTAATTTATTCAAAATTTTGTTGATTTTATTTCTTAAATTATTACTTTTTTGTTATTTGTTTTATTTATTTTCCATATAAATAACAATCAACCATAAAAAATTTAAAAATAAAAAATTAATATTAACAACTAAGAAACCGTAAATAAAAAAATAATTAAAAAAATAATAATCAATAAATAAAAATCGTAAATAATAATAATCATATAAAAAAATAATAATTAACTTTAATTCTTAAACATACGAAAACATATAAATATAAAAAAAAAATCAACGATTTTTTAAGGCGGTTTTGGCAACCGCCCTATAAAACAAACCGCCCTAAAAAAACCCTAAACCGCCCTAAAAAGCTAAATCCCGCCCTAATATTTGCAATCCCGCCCCAAAACATTAAGATACCTGCATTTGCGCGCAACCCTTCTTCCTCTCAACACAAACCCCTTCTCCGTCACGACAGCCACCGCCGTCTTCACCACAAACCGGAGCCACCGTTGTCTTCTCTTTCGCAACCATTATCTCCACCATCGGCTTCCCCGAGCCACCATCGGCTTCCCGGAGCCAGTCTACCTTTCAACCGCCGTCTTCACCACAAACCCCTTCTCCGTCACGACCGTTGGCCACCGCCGTCTTCACCACAAACCGGAGCCACCGTCGTCTTCTCTTTCGCAACCATTATCTCCACCATCGGCTTCCCGGAGCCACCATCGGCTTCCCGGAGCCACCGTCGGCTTCTCGTCGCTTTTTTCACAAACCTCTATAGAATATGCTTTATCTTTGAACTCAAATCGCTATATTAAACTATTATTGATGCATTTTGTTGATGTTGTAGGTGCTTTTGTTGATGTTGTATAACCACCGTCGGAACCTTTTACAGCTACTGTTTGTAATTAGCTTTTACAGCTACTGTTTAAGCTAAACCGTCCATTTGAGGTTGCATCAAGAGGATACTCATTTGTAATTAGCTTCTCAAAGGCACTGGCTCTTCATGAGGTTTGGCATTCAGTTCAATGTCCATTTTATGTGATATTTGGTAATAGACTAATAGTGTTGTTCTATCACAGAGAAGTTTGTAATCTCTTTAAACTAACCACTTAAATTTTTTAGTTTTACTTTTGATTAATTTTCTTGCCTGTTGTCTATGGCTTCTGCAACAGAGTATATTACCCTTTTGTTTACGGGAAGTTTGGATTATAACTTCTTGCTTGAGTTTAGCCGATGCAACAGCTGCTCATTATAGTAATGGACTTGTGGCACCGGACATTGAAAAAGAATATTATCGTGTACGTGGGGAATTATATTCTCTGTGTCGAGCTAAGGTAAAGACAAAACGTTGTGAAACACTATTTGTAAGAAAATGTCTTTGAAAAAATGATGATGGTATCATTTTTTAGGCTTGGAAAATACATATTACAGTTAAATATTAACTATTGAAAGTATTAATGAAATTGACAGTTCATGAGGCTTGCTTATTTAGTTGGTTATGGATCTGCTATGGAAAGAAGTCCTGTCAACAGGTATTCACTAAAATTTCTTTTAATTATATGTTAAATTTCTTTTAGTTTATTCACCAGGCCCTATTAAAATATGTTACTTTTCTTGTACAGTGCTTCACTTAGCATGCTTCCTTGGCCTAAACCAGCAATCTGGCCTTCTGTTCCCTCTGATGCATCATCTGAAGTTCTTGCTAAAAAAAAGGTATGCATACTTATGCTATTTTTAATCGCTTTAATAAAAAGTTGCTAAAATACATAAAATTTCAACTTTTCTCGTAATATATAATAGATGATTCTTCAAGTTACACCAAGGGTCAAGCATTTTGGTATTCAAAGGAAACCATTACCACTCGAGCCTAATTTTCTTTTGAGAGAGGCTAATCGCCGAAGAGCTTCTCTTTCCGTTGGCAATATGTCTGAAATATTTGATGGACGGTCAACATTAATGGATGGGTATGGAAAAGCCATTTGCTACTTTTTCGCTTTTTGATTGATCTTTTTAATTATTATGTCTTGAAATACCACTCGGATCCATTTGTCATATGCTGCCAGCTCAGGTTCAAATGCTGCCATGTCCAATGAAACTTGCAGAAATATTTGTTGCTGCTGAACATGCCCTCCAGAAAACAATTTCTGATCCTGGTTTATGGGCAAACAAAGGGATTTTGGAGGAATGGGACATAGAGATGATCAGTATGCGCTATTAAGTCCTGGAAAAAAACCACTGACACAGATTGTTCAAGATGATTCTTTTAGCAAAATGTATTCTAAGTAGGCGTCCATGTATTTTAAGGTATCATTGTGTTATTAATCAAATTTTGTATATTAAACACTAAGTGTTTGAGGAATTATTGTACAATATATTTCAATAGTTTGAATGGTATGGTTTTAGGTTATATAGTGAGTTTGGGAATGGAACAATGAAAAGTAAAAAAATATATTCTGGAAAAAATCAATTTAATAAAATAATATATTTATTTCAAAACAACAAAACCGCCCTATAAAATGTAAAAAAATCGCCCTATAAAATGCAGACAAAACCGCCCTATAAAACACCAAAACCGCCCTATAAAATGAAAAATTCGCCCTATAAAACAAACAAAGAAACCGCCCTATAAAACTACGAACCGCCCCAAAAAATGAAAACCTCCCCAAAAAATAACCGCCCCATAAAATAAACAGTTTTTTAGAGCGAGGTTTTTAAGGGCGGTGTGAAACGCCCTAACAAATTAAAATAACCGCCCTAACAAACCAATTTTGTACTAGTGTGATTTCACATAAATTTTAGATTTGGTCATTGACATTTAAACTTGCAAATATGGTTTTAATCTTTATTTTCTCTTTCTTTTTTAGTCCAAGATCTCAACTCTTATAGAATTTAAATGTCAATAAAAGGGTAATTTTGTCTTTTCATTTTAATAATTTTTTTAGAGTAAATTCCATAGATGGTTCCTGTAGTAATGTCATATTACAAATTTAGTTTTAAACTTCAAAAAATCACACTCTTCATACTCACTATCCACTATATCGTTGTGTATAATCTGTAAAATAGATATTTGAGGTTATTATTGATTTTCTTGTATCATAATGTCATCTTTAGTTTTGTGGACGGCCCTCTCTCGTGACCCAGTAAACACTGATCCAACTCTAGAAGGCACACATTTACGTATTGTTAATGCGTTTTGTTTCAAATTAAATATTAAATTGACCTTTGTCACATTAATTTGTGATTGCATACCGATAAAAATTTATAATTATTTATATTAGTAATTTTGTTACTTAAGTTTAAATTTGTTTTCATTTACAAATTTACATCCATAATACTTAATTACCCAATTCATTTTCATTGGATACCAATGAGAGGATGAAAACGTTTATTCTTATTAAGATCATCCATTTAACAAGTAATTTCAACTTTTAGTTGTTTGAATAGATTAATATATCTTGATGATTTCTTTATTACTTAGGTGCTATAGAAATTTAGTGAAACTTGATTAATTAGGTTATCAGTTTAGTAAATATAAATTTAAAGTAGGAACTAGATGCTTTAAAAAAAATAAATATTTACAAGCTTAGAACAATTATTCATAAAGTTCGTAACATTTACGAAAAATAATTCTCAAAACAGTCTTAATGCGCTTACAAATGATGAACAAACAAATGTCAATCATGCTATGAATAATCTTATTAAATTACTTTTAGAGGGTAAAATAGACATTTTACTTTTACACCTCATTAGTGGAAAAAAGTTTACGGTCATTCAGTCTAGGACGTTTAAGTGAACAGTAAGGAATACAGTGATTTTTCAATATTGGT
>CM044018.1:32313357-32455857 GCA_024085815.1 Flaveria linearis
GGGTAAAGGTTAGGTTTTGTGTTTTCAAGTTTCTATTTTTTGACGAATTATTTATCAACTGTTTTGGGGAACCGTGTTTTGTGAAAAAAAAAGTTCGGGTTTAGATTTGTCTGCAAAGGTTTTTTTGTAGGAGCAAATCGGTCAATTGACAGTGTTCAGTAGAACAGTCGTCAAGTTCAGCCCGTGCCATTGTTGTGTCTGTTCACTGTTTCGATTTGCTTTTTGTTTGCTGTTGGAGATGGCTGAAGACGGGAAGGTTGTGATCGAAAAATTTAATGGTTCTGATTTCAGTTGGTGGAAAATGCAAGTAGAAGCATTGTTATGTCAAAAGGACTTGGATATGGTACTAGAAGAAAAACCTGCGAAAATAGAACAAGCTGATTGGGAATTAAAGGACAAGAAGGCTCGTGCGGTTATTAAATTGGCTTTGACGAAAAACGTTGTTTTTAATGTCATTAAGGAAACCACGGCTCGTGGTATGATGACTGCCTTGTCAAATATGTATGAGAAACCGCCTGCAGCGAATAAGGTGTTCTTGATTCGAGAGCTGGTGAACACAAGGATGAAAGAAGGAAGCTCAGTGATTGCTCACATTAACAATCTAAATTTAATATTAACAAGACTTGTATCTGTTGGAATTAAGTTTGATGATGAAGTTCAGGCTCTACTGCTTTTGTCGTCTCTGCCTGATAGTTGGTCTGGAACTGTGACTGCAATTTCAAGTTCTGTGGGGACTAAGGGTTTCACTCTTAATAGTATTCAAGATCTGATTATGGGTGAAGAAGTCAGAAGAAAGAACTCGGGTGAATCATCTAATAGTGAACTACTAAATGTTGGCAGGGGTCGGGGTAATAACAGGAACAGTGGGAGTTGGGGAAGAAGTTCATCTAAAACTAGGAAGAATGTGAAGTGTTGGAGCTGCAATGAGGTGGGACATGTTAAGAGTCAATGTCCGAATAAGAAAGAATTGAACACTGCTGTTGGGGATGTTTCTGATGATGATGCATTGATACTCAGTGTGGAAAACAGTGTGGACTCTTGGGTCATGGATTCAGGGGCTTCGTTTCATGCCATGGACAACGGGGAAACGATGGTGAATCTGAAATATGGTGATTTTGGAAAGGTACGATTAGCCAATGATGAGATACTTGAGGTAACGGGAATGGGTGATAATGATCTGGTTACTTCATTGGTAACGAGAATGGGTGATATTGATCTGGTTACTTCATTGGGTACTACATGGAACCTAAAGAATGTCAGGGTGATTCCGCGGTTGAAGAAGAAACTGATTTCAGTTGGTCAGCTGGATGAACAAGGACTGGAAGTGAGGTTTGGTAGTGGTAAATGGAGGGTGATCAATGGTAATCTGGTTATTGCTCGTGGTATGAAGCGTGGGTCATTGTGTATGGTGAGGTACCTGCTGAGGGATGTATGACCGTCCCTGTTAAGCACGACAAAATCCGGTTCACTAAATCTGGTGCTAAGAGGGTTCATTTTGCAAACATGAAGTCTGAAGCAGGGATGTTAGGTGAACGAGTTCAGAAGTCTAAATTATTCAGGGGATTCGGTGACAGTGGGAGAACGAGACGTGTTTCGGGTACAGTTACAAAGAACCGTTGGGTTTTAAAGACTGCGACTGAAAAATTCTCTCCTGGTTATTGTTTGCTGAATTTGGAGAGTGATGGTGATCCTTGGTGTGTCTTTGAATCCGGTGGAATGTCCAAACCGTTAAGATGGAGGATGAGTCGTTGGCAGCACTAGCCAAGACTGAGTTGGAGCTCGGGGGAGCTTCAACTGGCCCTTCTGGTACTTGATGATAAGGGGTCGCTGCAACTAGGAGATGTGATAAAGTCTTAGCTTGTTCTCAGGGAACTGGAAGCTTGGAAGACTTGTTTAAAGATTACAGAAGTTACTGGACGACTGGGTTGCTTTGTACTTGAATGGCGGGCTAGAATTTATCGCAAAGCCTTCAAGTGGGAGATTGTTGGGTTTGTGAAGGCTTTGGGCTTGGGCCCATGTTTAGTTTTCTTGTTAATTAAATAGTTAACCCTAATTAGTCTCTATATATACCCATGTCATGTATTGTAATCTTTTATACTGAGCAAATAAAGAAAACCCTAGTTGCAGCCCGTGGACGTAGGTCACACCGACCGAACCACGTTAAATCCTTGTGTCGTTTATTGTTCTGTTTCTTCTGCGTGATATTCGTTTTGTGCGTGTTCGTGTGTTGGTTCCGCTGCGCCGCTTGATTCCTAACAACGCTAAGTCTACATGTCTAAGGCAACTTTAAATAAAAACAGGCTAAAGGCATACCTAGAGTGTGTTTATCATGGATCCCTACTGTCACACCCCAAACCACGGCAGTTTCCGCGGGGCGCGAACGTCATGGTTTCATAGTCACTGATCGACCACTACATGGTTTTATAAATCATACGTCTCAAATAAGTTTAAAGTACATCATTGTTCAGAGTTAAATATGCGGAAGCAATAGTAATAAGGTACATTGTTTTCAAACCATGACATATATGAAAATGAATGTCCCAAACAGCATGATGGCTCTAATCATGAAATGATCCATGCTAGCTTAATTTGTTGCATCTATCAATTACCTGAGAAAACATGCATGAAAATGTCAACGTAATGTTGGTGAGTTCACAGGTTTTAAGTAATAGTAAATAGCGTAAAGGACCACAATACTTTCTATGATTTGATTGTTGTACACACAATGCTACAAATTATATAAGCACCGCAACCGAAGCTAGACTGTAACTGTAATAAATTGCCCCTACCCATGCCTACCATGAGCATGGGTGTGAACAGGCTAATAATGCACCCGTTTAGACCTCCAGTCAAGGTTAGGGTAATTAACCCGGGTGGGGATAGTCAAACCCAATAGTACTATCCATGATTACCTTGCTTTGGGAAATAAACTAACGGTTCGATAACAGGGGACTTCATATGGTAAGTAAACAACTTATATAACATGTGAAATCATTGACAAGTGAATGTGTCCAAGAAAATCTGTAATTTGCATGTAATCTCCCCCAAAAGGAAAATTTGTAAAAATGGGGCCGTGAAACTCACCTTAATTGCACGCGTGAATACTTGCAACAGTCTGTAGGTATGTTTGGTCTAGGAATCTCCTAAACAAAATCGCAATATATTCATGAGGTTATGATTACTAACCCTAGATGGTCATGCATAACTCAACCACAAAGTTAGTCTTGAAAATGTCACTTGACTAATTAGACACGTTGAGTCGTAAATGTTTTATTTAGATTCTTGTCTTCATCTTTATTTTCCTAAAGATACATAATGTATTGAATGTGTTTTATATTAAGTATAATGGTATTATACTTTCCATGTGTATGGATTTCCTTTTTATTAAATATCTCCCAAAAGTTTACTTTTATCTAAATATAGGTATTTGACAGCTTCAAAGGGAATTTTTGGGTCTGGTTGTCATCCCCTTTTCATGGTACAAAGAATTTTTATAAAATCTGATACTTTTATCATATCAAGTTCTATGTCTTAGGATTCCAAAACAGTATAGATTGTATCCTAAAACTAAGTTTAAGTGCCTCTAAATGGTTCATGAAGTAACAGATGTTAGTGCAGCACTTTTCTGTACATGTCTATGGAATTTACCCCTTTGAGGGGTCAAAACTTACATTCACAAATAGAGCCTATATTACTTTTAAACCTAACACCTTAAGCTAAGTTACCACAGAAAGAAAATCTTCATTTTATTACTTTAAGCATAACTTATGCCTCATTCTTTCTGCCCTATTTATTCTGTCAAAAATTCAGGTTCAGCACTTTAATTTGTTTGTACGTTTTGGATGGGTTATACTCGTCTAAAAATTTCAGGGTTGGATTGGTTAGAAACTAGACATCCTAAAGTTAATGTTAGGCTCAAGAAACGGTTCATTTGACCATGTTTAGGTCAATTTATGGTCTTGAAATCACAGAACATGAATCTGCCAGAAAGTGTTTTATATGTTTTGTTACTTTTTAAACTTTGTTAGAGCACTTTTAGGATGAGTTAGTGAACATGAACACATCATGGTGATGTATGGAAGATTAGAAACAAGGTGCTAACCTTAAACAAGCAAGGAGAAGAGACGGTAGTCTTGAAATGCAAGGAAAAGAAGACTTGATCCTTTGAACCAAGAAAACCCAACAAGAAAAGGTGAAGAAGATGTTGTAGGATGCTTGGAAGCTTCAAAATCACTTGATCTTCAACCAAAGGTACTTGAACACACAACATTTGTAGAACTAAAGTTTGAAAAATGGTGAAGTGAGGGTGACGGTGGGTTGGTCGAATTTTTGAAGAGAGAAGTGAAAGGAATGGATGTTGGTGAATTGTGTAGGTGAAGGTCTCTTTTAAAGATGGATGAGGGACACCAAAAGTCACAAGAGGACAAAGCTTTTATGGGAAAAGGAGGAAATTAGGGGGGAAAAGTGGTGGTGAACGGCTAGGAGATGGAGAAAGGTGATTGATTTTCAACTTTTGAGTAGTATTGGGTGTTGGTTGGTATTTATTTCACTGTAGTAATTTTTTTTTCTTCTTACTTTTTAAAATACATAAAAATTATTATAAGAGATCATATAATATCATATATTTTAATATTGATGATATGTAAATAATAAATCATTTATCTAGTAGTTGCGTTACACGCGTTTTATCCGGGTAACATATCAATTTACGCGTTAAGGTTTTTCTTAAATTTTAAACTTTTCCAATGTATTTAATTTAGAATCTAAGATACTTTAAAACAATTTAAGGTATTTATTGACACATACATAAATTAATTATCACCAACGTTCATGTGTGCCGGTTGTATCGCGTATTACGCCGAATTACCGATGCATGAAATGTTATGCGTGAAAGTTTGCAATGCATAAAACAACTTCAATAAATGTAATTAAATTGAAAATCAAGTGTTATAGGTGTAATTATAACCAAGTCAAGGTCGGGTATTGACCTGAAATTGTCGGCCCGAAATTCAGTTAGGGTTGTCTGTAGATGCCAGGGTTTCAAACAAGTAAGGGTAGTTGAGCTTCATTTGATATTCACGTTCCCAAGTAAATTCGGGTCCTCTTCTGGAATTCCACCGGACCTTCACTATGGGAATACGGCTTCGTTTCATCTTCTTTACTTCTCGATCTAGAATCTCCACAGGCTTTTCTATAAAATGAAGTTGTTCATCAATCTGGACCTCATCGAGTGGTATAACCAGAGTTTCATCTGACAGACACTTCTTCAGATTTGACACATGGAAAGTGTCATCAACACCACTAAGTTCTTGAGGAAGTTTTAGCTTGTAAGCTACAGGACCAATCCTGGCTAGGATTTCAAATGGTCCAATGTATCTAGGGTTTAACTTACCACGTTTGCCAAAACGAATGACTCCTTTCCATGGTAAGACTTTAGTAGAACCTTATCTCCCACTTGGAATTCCAATGGTTTACGTCTCACGTCAGCATAGCTTTTCTGACGGTCACGTGCGGCTTTGAGTCGGTTCTGAATCTGAGCGATCTTTTCCGTGCTCTCGCGTATGATCTCGGGACCAGTGAGTTGACTATCGCCAACCTCTGTCCAACACAGTGGTGATCGACACTTCCTTTCGTATAGTGCTTCAAATGGTGCGGCTTTGATACTGGTGTGATAGCTATTATTGTAAGAAAACTCAGCTAGGGGTAGGTGAGTATCCCAACGGTTTCCAAAGTCTATCACGCAAGCCCTAAGCATGTCTTCTAACGTCTAAATGGTCCGTTCGCTCTGACCATCTGTTTGAGGGTGGTATGCGGTACTCATATCCAACCGGGTACCCAAGGCCTTTTATAATGATTGCCAAAATCTCGAGGTAAATCGACTGTCTCGATCAGAGATAATGGAGATCGGTACTCCATGTCTCGAAACAACCTCCTTGAGATAAACCCTCGTCAACCTTTCCATTTTATCAGTTTCTTTAATTGGTAGGGAGTGAGCAGACTTTGTCAGTCGATCCACGATTACCCAAATCGTATCATAACCGAAGGATGTCTTGGGTAGTTTTGTGATGAAATCCATGGAAATCTGCTCCCATTTCATTGTGGAATCTCTGGTTGGTGCAGTAATTCGGATGGCTTCTGATACTCTGCCTTAACTTTTGAACACGTGAGGCACCTGCTAACATAGGTAGCAATGTCAGCTTTCATGTTAGGCCACCAATATAACTCCTTCAGGTCCTGATACTCTTATCAGAGCCCGGATGGATGGAGTATCTGGATTTGTGTGCCTCATTCATCACAAGATCCCTCAAGTTTCCAAAATTTGGCACCCAAATTCGATTCATGAAGTAGCGAGTTCCATCAGACTTGATCTCAAATTGTTTATCCATGCCGCGAAGGGATTCTTCCTTTAAATTTTGTTCCTTTAGTGCTTCAGACTGAGCATCATGAATTTGAGTAGTTAAACTCGTATGAATCGTCATTCCCAACGCTCGCACCCGTAAAGTCTTGGTTCGTTCTTTCCTACTTAGAGCGTCTGCTACAACATTCGCTTTTCCAGGATGATAACGAATCTCACAGTCATAATCGTTTAGTAACTCAACCCACCTGCGTTGCCTCATGTTTAGTTCCTTCTGATCGAAGATGTGCTGGAGGCTTTTGTGGTCGGTGAATATAGTACATTTAGTACCATACAGGTAGTGTTGCCAAATCTTTACTGCAAAAACAATAGCTCCTAATTCGAGGTCGTGAGTGGTGTAGTTTTTCTCATGCACTTTCAACTATCATCACGCGTAAGCAATAACTTTGTCGCGTTGCATTAGGACACAGCCAAGTCCTTGTCGTGATGCGTCGCAGTACACCACAAAACCATCGTTTCCCTCTGGTAAAGACAGAATTGGCGCGCAACACAGTTTCTGCTTTAATAATTGAAACGCTGCTTCCTGCTTATCTCCCCAATCAAACTTCTTGTCTTTCTGAGTCAGGGTTGTCAGTGGTTGGGCTATTTTGGAGAAATTTTCGATAAAGCGTCGGTAATAGCCTGCCAAACCTAGGAATTGTCGCACCTCTATCGGGGTCTTAGGTGCTTCCCAGTTTTTAATGGCCTCTATCTTGGATGGGTCAACATGTATTCCCTTCTCGTTAACCACATGCCCGAGAAATTGCACTTCTCGGATCCAGAAATCGCATTTTGAGAATTTTGCGTATAATTTCTCGTTCTTGAGTAGCTCCAAGATTAACCTTAAATGTTATTCGTGCTCATCCTTGGTTCGTGAGTATATCAAGATGTCATCGATGAAGACGATCACGAATTTATCCAAGTAGGGTTTGCACACTCTATTCATGAGATCCATGAATACAACAGGTGCATTGGTTAACCCAAATGGCATGACCATGAACTCGTAGTGACCATAACGAGTTCGAAATGCGGTCTTGGGATGTCTTCCTCTTGGATTCGTAATTGGTGATATCCAGAACGTAAGTCAATCTTCGAATAGTAACTAGATCCTTGAAGTTGGTCAAATAAGTCATCAATTCGAGGGAGAGGGTACCGGTTCTTAATGGTGAGTTTGTTTAACTCCCAGTAATCGATGCACATTCGAAAAGATCCATCTTTCTTCTTAACAAATAAAACTAGGGCTCCTCAGGGTGAGAAACTTGGTCTTATGCATCCTTTATCTAACATCTCTTGTAATTGGTTAGACAACTCTTGCATCTCTGACGGTGCTAGTCGGTATGGGGATCGTGCTACTGGAACAACTCCAGGTACTAGGTCAATTCGAAATTCGACTTGTCTTTGCGGTGAAAGTCCCGGCAAGTCCTCGGGAAAGACTTCCGGATAGTCTCGCACGATGGGTATATCCTCGATTCTTTTCTCTTCGGTTCGCTTCTCCACTACGTGCGCCAAGATTGCATGATAGCCCTTTCGTAAGTACTTCCGAGCCTTCATGCATGAAATGATCCGTAAAACCATACCATATTTTTCTCCTTGAATTGATATGGTCTCCTCACTCGGAAGTGGAATGCGAACGATCTTCTCCCGACAAACGATTTCCGCTCGGTTTTCCGATAACCAATCCATGCCAATAACAATATCAAAACTCCCTAGGGTTACAGGTAGCAAATCTATATTGAACGTGTGATCCGCCAAACTAAGAGTGCATCCTTGTATGATTTTGCCGGTTTCGATCAACTTACCATCGGCTAACTCTATTGTATATTTAGAAGTCAAATGGGTAGGAGTAATTTCAAGCAATGGACTAAATTCGCTAGACACAAAACTCCTATCAGCACCCGTATCGAATAGGACTGATGCATAGAGATTATTTACAAGGAACGTACCCGTAACAATGTTTGGGTGCTGTCGAGCTTCTCCAGCTCCAATCACGAAAGCTCGACCACGTGCGTTATTTCCACTAGCTTGCTTCAAGTTCGGGCAATCCTTGAGAAAATGCCCGGTAACACCACATTCGAAGCACGCGCGATTGTTTCCTGTTTTAGGAGTAGTGTCGGGCTTTCGATAGTCCTTAGTTGCATGACCAAAACGTTTGCACTTCTGGCACATTGAGTCTCCACATGCACCTAGGTGATGAAAGTTACACTTATTGCACTTAGGTAGGTTTCCAGCATACCCACCTTTTGCCTTCTTTTCAGATGGGCCAGTAGTGAAAGCCCTAACAACCACTTGTTTGTTTTGGTTTTGATGCGGAGCATTTCAACCATGATTGTTGTCCCATTTCCTCTTGTTATCATAGTTCTTCTCCATGACCGTCTTTTTCACAAACACTCCCTGACGTACAGCTTGATCAGTCAGGTCGTGAGCAATCCTGACAGCCTCTTGGATGGTGGCTGGCTTGGATGAGGTGACCATGCTCTGGATTTGGGGTGCAAGGCCCCAAATATACCTTTCCACACGCTTGAACTCTGGATTAACCATGTGGGGGCATAGACGAGCAAGGTCGTGAAATCGAGTGGTGTAGCTTGTAACTTCTGCACCCTTCATGGTGTGGTTCCAGAATTCAACCTGAAGTTTTTACAATTCATTTCGGGGGAAATATTCATCAGTCAGAATTTGTTTCAACTCATTCCAAGTGATTTGATAGGCAGCGTCAATACCCAAAGTTTGGGCATGAGTATTCCGCCAAGTGAGTGCTTGACCTTCAAAGGTACAAGTGGCGAATTTCGTCTTATTCTCCTCGGTACAGTCACTGATTCGCTGAACGGACTCCATCTTCTCTATCCAGCGGACCAAACCAACAGCTCCTTCATTACCGCGAAAGTTAAACGGCTTACAGTTCTGAAACGTCTTGTAGGGGCAACCCTTGTGGTTGGTATCACATCCTGTGTTGTAGGTTTAATCATATTAGTAATAATTTAACATTAGTAACAACCTGTGTATTGCAGGTCTTTAGTTATGCCAGACATTATAATACCTCCTGCGCCACTGGCATTACCTCCATTTACTTCAGATCCTCCGGCGCTACGATTCGCCTCGTGATGTGCGATTGCATCCGCCACTCGTTGTGCCACAAGCTGTTCTATAGCCTCTGCTGTCATGGGAGTATCGCTTCCCACATTGGTTCTGATATTTCTCCTTCGTGGTGGCATATTTCTTCAAATCATAATGATAAGCAAGATGAGACAATATGTAATAATGTCAAACACATGTGCACCAAAAGTAAACAATCATATCAACTAAGCAACCACACAATATTTAAAAGATAACATAACTTGATAATAAATTGTACGAATTACAAAGTATTTCCGGAGTACATACTCCTACAACAAGTTAATATCCAATATTACGTGAGCACAGCCCGCTCATGATAGGCAATCAATGGAATAAGCGAGTGAACGCGCCTGTCTGTACGGCCGCCATGGCCATGAGCATGCATACGGCCGCCAATGCAGTAGTAGACTCCAGGCGCTCTTCCATTCCCAACACTTTTTCTTCAGCCATGATCGCGCGCTGCTCTGCCTGGGTAGCTCTCTACTCTGCCGCCTCCACTCTCTGTACCATGGATGACATGTCCTCCTGCACCCTGGTAAGTCGGCTATGCATCGTGTGCAATGCCTGATCATCAAGGTATCTACCATCCTCGATTGCCAGTAATCGGCTCTCCACGTCCTCCCTGTCAAAGGTCTTCTGAACCTCGGTGAGTTCAGTGCGTAGCTCATGGAACTGCTGATCATGCCTCTCGGATCGTGCCACGAGAAGAGGCACGGTGAGCTCCATAGGCTCCTGAGTGAGAGGAATCTGGTGCGGGGTACACGACGACTCGCCTACCTCGAAAGTGGAGGGAATACCCTCGATGTCTCTCCATTCGTCCAGTCGGCTAGGCATCCATCCCCACCGACGGATGTCGAGTCTGCTCCTTTTGGGCGCAGGCTCGGGCTCAGCAATATAGTCTCGAATGGGTGTGGCAGGACGGATCGGAACATGAACCCGCTTCCTAGGAGTATGTGCAAGAAGTGCACCCCCAGGGCGAGTCCGATAGCGACGGTAAGAGGGCGGTGGTACAAAGGATACGGTGAGTGTCTGTAGTCACCGGCTCGGGGCCAGCAGCTACCGGGGAGGGGTTAGCAGGCTTAGGGGCGAGGTGAAGGGGGTCGGGGTCTGCTAGCGGAGTCGGATCAGAGGGCTGAGGAACCGGGTCAATGGGCTGGGTAACTGGATCAGCAGGGTGAGAGATGGGGTAACTGGGCGAGGGAATGGCCTCGGAGGACTCTAGGTAGATCGGGTCGATATTGCCCGAATCAGAGTCAGCAGGGTAGGAGTCGGCCGGGTCGGAGTCGGCCGTGTCGGAGTCGGCCGGGTCGGAGTCGGCCGGGTCGGAGTCGGCCGAGTCGGAGTTGACCGGGTCAATATCGGCTGTCTAGGAGGCTGGGTCAGTGGACTCCGAGTCTAGGTCAACTACCTCGGTTTCAGCAGGCTGAGGGGTGGGATCGGTGGTCTCGGGAGTGGGCGGCTGGTCGGGGATCGGCGGTCACAGGGGCAGACCCCCGGGATGGCTCAACAAAGATATGGGACATGGTCAGTGGGACGACCATCGGCAGTTGTGGGCCGATGATACGTACGATTCCTGGGATGAGCTCCTCTGGAAGCTCGGCATGAATCTCGGGTGTAGACGCCCACCAATACGTGCCCGGTGGAGGAGGTGGTAGCTCGGAGAACCGGGTCATAGGTAATGCCTCTGTGGTGTCATGTGTAGGGTTAGGAATTGGTTCGGTGACCGGGATAGCGGGTGGTGTGGGGATCTCAGTCTCAGTGTCATCACTCGACTGAATCAAGGTACGAGGAATCAGAGTTGGGAGGACAGAAGTGGATCCTGCGGAAGAGGTCGGAGACGTGGGCTCGTACTCCTCGTCTGAAACGAAAACCTAGATCGGCATCGATGCTGAAGACATATCTATGACAAGGCAATGCACAAGTACAATTGATATAAATTAAGTTAGTGCATAAATCGTTAAAACATGTGATGAACTGTAGTTATAGTCTAGGTCCACTAAATGCAACCTAATTCCCTATAACCAATGGCTCTGATACCAATCTGTCACACCCCAAACCACGGCGGTTTCCCGCGGGGCGCGAACGTCATGGTTTCATAGTCACTGATCGACCACTACATGGTTTTATAAATCATACGTCTCAAATAAGTTTAAAGTACATCATTGTTCAGAGTTAAATTTGCGGAAGCAGTAGTAATAAGATACATTATTTTCAAAACATAACAGATATGAAAATGAATGTCCCAAACAGTATGATGGCTCTAATCATGAAATGATCCATGCTAGCTTAACTTGTTGCATCTATCAATTACCTGAGAAAACATGCATGAAAAATGTCAACGTAATGTTGGTGAGTTCACAGGTTTTAAGTAATAGTAAATAGCGTAAAAGACCACAATACTTTCTATGATCTGATTGTTGTACACACAATGCTACAAATTATATAAGCACCGCAACCGAAGCTAGACTGTAACTGTAATAAATTGCCCCTACCCATGCCTACCATGAGCATGGGTGTGAACAGGTTAATAATGCACCCGTTTAGACCTCCAGTCAAGGTTAGGGTAATTAACCCGGGTGGGGGTAGTCAAACCCAATAATACTATCCATCATTACCTCGCTTTGGGAAATAAACTAACGGTTCAATAACAGGGGACTTCATATGGTAAGTAAACAACTTATATAACATGTGAAATCATTGACAAGTGAATGTGTCCAAGAAAATCTGTAATTTGCATGTAATCTCCCCAAAAGGAAAATTTGTAAAAATGGGGCCGTGAAACTCACCTCAATTGCACGCGTGAATACTTGCAATAGTCTATAGGTATGTTTGGTCTAGGAATCTCCTAAACAAAATCACAATATATTCATGAGGTCATGATTACTAACCCTAGATGGTCATGCATAACTCATCCACAAAGTTAGTCTTGAAAATGTCACTTGACTAATTAGACATGTTGAGTCGTAAATGTTTTATTTAGATTCTTGTCTTCATCTTTATTTTCCTAAAGATACATAATGTATTGAAGGTGTTTTATATTAAGTATAATGGTATTATACTTTCCATGTGTTTGGGTTTCCTTTTTATTAAATATCTCCCAAAAATTTACTTTTATCTAAATATAGGTATTTGACAGCTTCAATGGGAATTTTTGGGTCTGGTTGTCATCCCCTTTTCATGGTATAAAGAATTTTTATAAAATCTGATACTTTTATCATATCAAGGTCTATGTCTTAGGATTCCAAAAAGTATAGCTTGTATCCTACAACTAAGTTTAAGTGCCTCTAAATGGTTCATGAAGCAACAGATGTCAGTGCAGCACTTTTCTGTACATGTCTATGGAATTTACCCCTTTGAGGGGTCAAAACTTACATTCACAAATAGAGCCTATATTTATTTTAAACCTAACACCTTAAGCTAAGTTACCACAGAAATAAAATCTTCATTTTATTACTTTAAGCATCACTTATGGCTCATTCTTTCTGCCCTATTTATTCTGTCAAAAATTCAGGTTCAGCACTTTAATTTGTTTGTACGTTTTGGATGGGTTATACTCGTCTACATATTTCAGGGTTGGATGGGTTAGAAACTAGACATCCTAAAGTTAATGTTAGGATCGAGAAACGGTTCATTTGACCATGTTTAGGTCGAGTTATGGTCTTGAAATCACAGAACATGAATCTGCCAGAAAGTGTTTTACATGTTTTGTTACTTTTTAAACTTTGTTAGAGCACTTTTGGGATGAGTTAGTGAACATGAACACATCATGGTGATGTATGGAAGATTAGAAACAAGGTTCTAACCTTAAACAAGCAAGGAGAAGAGAGGGTAGTCTTGAAATGCAAGGAAAAGAAGACTTGATCCTTTGAACCAAGAAAACCCAACAAGAAAAGGTGAAGAAGATGTTGTAGGATGCTTGGAAGCTTCAAAAATCACTTGATCTTCAACCAAAGGCACTTGAACACACAAGATTTGTAGAACTAAAGTTTGAAAAATGGTGAAGTGAGGGTGATGGTGGGTTGGTCGAATTTTTGAAGAGAGAAGTGAAAGGAATGGATGTTGGTGAATTGTGTAGGTGAAGGTCTCTTTTAAAGATGGATGAGGGACACCAAAAGTCACAAGAGGACAAAGCTTTTATGGGGAAAAGGAGGAAATTAGGGGGGGAAAAGTTGTGGTGAACGGCTAGGAGATGGAGAAAGGTGATTGATTTTCAACTTTTGAGTAGTATTGGGTGTTTGGTTGGTATTTATTTCACTATGGTAATTTTTTTTTCTTCTTACTTTTTAAAATACATAAAAATTATTATAAGAAATCATATAATATCATACATTTTAATATTGATGATATGTAAATAATAAATCATTTATCTAGTAGTTGCGTTACACGCGTTTTATCCGGGTAACATATCAATTTACGCGTTAAGGTTTTTCTTAAATTTTAAACTTTTCCAATATATTTAATTTAGAATCTAAGATAATTTAAAATACTTTAAGGTATTTATTGACACATACATAAATTAATTATCACCAACGTTCATGTGTGCCGGTTGTATAGCGTGTGAAAACGGTAATTACGCCGAATTACCGATGCATGAAATGTTATGCGTGAAAGTTTGCAATGCATAAAATGACTTCAATAAATGTAATTAAATTGAAAATCAAGTGTTATAGGTGAAGGTCGGGTATTGACCTGAAATTGCTGTTGTCACACCTACTACCACAGCGAGCCTAAAGTACGATGCCCCTAGCTTAGTTCTATTCTACATGTAACCCTATAAATCCCTAGCATGTATCTTACATCTCTAAGAGTTCATACCATCAATCATGTCCAATGAGATGGAGTACCTTTCTCTTCTCCTCCCATGTCATCCTAAGTCTACCTTTACTCCACTTCCCTTTCATTGTTAGGGCTTCCACACTCCTTACAGGTTCCATCAGCTGTCTCCTACACACATGGCCGGACTATATTAACCTCTCCTCACATATTATCTAAGATGTGTGCCCCTCCCTAATCTATCCCTTAGCACCTCATTCCTTATCATGTCCATCCTTGTGTGTCCACGCATCAATTTCAATATTCGTATCTCGGCTACCTCTAATTTCTTGGCATGTATCTTCTTGATAAGCCAACAATTAGTTTCATATAACATGGTTGATCGTACTACGACCCTATAAACCTTTTGTCACACACACTGCATGTGGCTGCTCTTCACTTGCACCAGTCTGCTTACACTCGATAAGCTACATCACAGTTAATGTCTCCATTATTATGAATGAATGAACCTAAGTACTTAAACTTCATAGTTTGTATTACAACTTGGCCTCCAATAATGACGTAATCGCCTTCTTCCCTATTGTCCCTACTAAATTTATAATGCAAGTATGCGATTTTAGATCTACTAATATGCAAGCCTTTGTTCTCTAAGGCATCTTTCCATTACTCTATTCTTAGGTTTAGGTCTTGCTTATTTTCCGCCACCAAACATAACATCATCTTCAAAAAGCAAACACCATATGATGGTTTTTTGTATCGTCTTCGGCAACTCATCTAGAAAAATTGCAAAAAGAAATGGACTTAACACAAATCCTTGGTGGAGTCTCACCTCCACCAGGAAGAATTCCATATCTCCCATTGGTGCCCGAACCGTTGGTGTAGCACCATAAGACATCCATGATTAAGTCTATGTACTTTGGAGGGATTTGTCTTATATGAAGGCTATCCTTAATCACCTTGCGTGACACACTATCATACATATTTTCAAGGTCGATAAAAACCATATGCAACTCTCGCTTCTTCTCTTTGTATTTTTTGGTAAGCCTCTTTAGAATGTGTATTGCTTTTGTAGTCGATCTTCTCTGCATGAAACTGACTGGTTCACTAAAATCCTGTTTTCTTGTTTAGTTGTTGTGTCGATCTTCCTTTCTCATAATTTCATAATATGACTTAAGAGGTTAATCCCTCTATGGTTACCACAATACCGTGTGTTGCCTTTTTTTTGTAAATTGTGACTAAAACACTTTTCCTTCACTGCTTCGGCATCTTGCAGGTTTTAAATATTACATTAAAGAGTCCTGCCAGCCAAGTAACTCATTCTTATTACAAACATTTCTTCAATGGGAATGTTGTCGGGGTCCACCAAATTCGCTCTTCCTATCTTTCTAAGAGCATTTTTCACTTCTTTTATAGTGATGTTATGATAGTAACATTTATTTGCTTGGCCTCGTTGGATGTTGAGGACCTCACCATCTTCTTATTCTAAAAATATAAAAATTTTGAGTTTTTATTCTAAAAAAGTTTTTAAAATCTCTTGATTCTTTTCCCCCTCTCTCTAAATAAATGATAGTGCCTCATATCTCTCTTTCAATTTTAATACAAAATCATTTGAATCAGACTTAACAATTTCAAAAATCATGAAAAACAAGACATTATTTTCAAGCAATTTTTGCCATAAGAAGATGAAAACAACTTCAAAATCACTGCATTTAGTGATTTCTCTTCAACACGGTAAATGCAAAAAACATGAAGAAAACGATGAAGGCAAAGAACACAAAGAACATGGCTAAATATATTTATGGTTACATATATGTAATCTACAATGTTACATATATGTGTACATTATTATGTACATTGTTAGATGTATGTAAACCATTAAGTTACATATACATGTATATTACATAGAATGATTTTGATATTCTTCTTTCCCCTCTTGATTCCTCCAATAAATGAAACAAAATGTTGCAATTCCGGGTCGGATTTCGATGGGAGACATAAGAGAGATTGTAAAAAAATTATTTTATGAGTTACATTCCAAAATGCGATTTCCCCTATATGCTCCTAAACCTAATATTTAAATCTACTAACTTCCTTTATGTTCAACTATATTGGAAACGTTTCTAAAAAGATTAAAAGATTAGTTTACAACCTAGAACATAGTAAATCATGTTGGAGCATATATTGTCATATATAGTGTGTCCGTCGCTTGACGAATAGTCTAGGCTTAATGTTATACACCTTGTAAACACACGAAACTGGGTCATTCGCAGGAGCATATGCGAATGAGACTCAGTCGTACGACTGAGTCATGCTAATGGACCAGTCGTGCGACTGAGAGATGCGATTGGGGCATTCGTAAGACTGAACCATAACAATGGTCCAATTGTACGATTGAACCATACGCATGGTCCAGTCGTACGATTGAACCATACGCATGGTCCAATCGCACGAATGAGCCCAGTCGCATCTAATATGGACCGAAGCCTATATATACCAGTTTCAATGTGTAGAAACCTAAGGGTTTTGAGAGGGAGTGTGCCCGGTGCCCAGGTGCTGCCGGATGAGAGGGGAGATCATGCTCGATCTCCTCTTGCCAAGAGTCTTGATTCTTAAGTTGTAACGAGCTTAAAATCTTTAGGTTTTATTAATGAAATCATTCGATTATTGTTCGTGTTGTTGATTGACTTTTGGTTTATGCTGTTATTTATCCTTCCGTCAAGAACGTGCTCGGATATTTACCGATCTAGTGAAACTGGTATATTAGCATGGTCCAGTCGTACGACTGGTCCATTCGCATGGTCCAGTCGTACAAATGGTCCATTGGCATGGTCCAGTCGCACGACTGGTCCATTCACATGGTCCAGTCGCATGAACGGGTCTGCACGCAGATTTTCAGATCTGCAGCCGCCAAGGCTGCCAAAAACCCTAATCCGATGAATTTTACATGATTCGAACCAAAATCGACATCATCAGATTTGCAAGGGTGATCAGAATGAGGTTTTGACTTCTATTTTAACATAGAAACAACACACGCCATGAGATCTGAGCAAAACATGAAGAACACGAAGTGTGTTTAACATCAAAGAAGCTGAAATAGATCCAGAGATCAAGAGCTCGGGTTGCTAGAGTGATTGTTAGATCATTCTAGCAGTAACCGGCTCTGATACCAATTGTAAAGTCACTAGATCGGTAAACATCCGAGCACGTTCTTGACGGAAGGATAAATAACAGCATAAACCAAAAGTCAATCAACAACACGAACAATAATCGAATGATTTCATTGATAAAACCTAACGATTTTAAGCTCGTTACAACTTCATAGAACGTTTCTGATCGACCCTAGCCGTTCAGATATTATCAATGAAATTATTCGATTATTGTATGACTTTATATAAATTCATAGAACGTTTCTGATCGACCCTAACGTTTCTGATTGTCAATATATTTTATCCTTTTTAAACTTATACTTTAGATTTTACTTAGAAAAATAAGGAGTGATACTTATCATGTTTTGTATGACTTTATATAAATATAGTGGATCCCACAATCAGAACTCCTGTAAAATACTTATTAGCCTTCAAGACACTAGTCACCCCAAATTGACTTAAACCATACATTGTTGATCAGTGATATCATTTATTTATTCCTAAAATATAGCTATTTGAGCATAACTAGCCTGAGATTTATCTGATAAAATCTGAAGTATAGAACGTTTCTGATCGACCCGGTGCCCAGGTGCTGCCGGATGAGAGGGGAGATCATGCTCGATCTTCCCTTGCCAAGAGTCTTGATTCTTAAGTTGTAACGAGCTTAAAACCGTTAGGTTTTATCAATGAAATCATTCGATTATTGTTCGTGTTATTGATTGACTTTTGGTTTATGCTGTTATTTATCCTTCCGTCAAGAACATGCTCGGATGTTTATCGATCTAGTGAGTTCACAATTTGTATCAGAGCCGGCTACTGCTAGAATGATCTAACAATCATTCTAGCAACCCGAGCTCTTAATCTCTGGATCTATTTCAGGTTCTTTGACGTTAAACATACTTCGTGTTCTTCGTGTTCTTCGTGTTTTGCTCAGATCTCGTGGCGTGTGTTGTTTCTATGTTAAAATCAAACTCGAAACCACGTTCTGATCACCCTTGCGAATCTGATGATGTCTATTTTGGTTCGAATCATGTAAAATTAGTCGGATTAGGGTTTTTGACAGCCTTGGCGGCTGCAGATCTGAAAATCTACGTGCAGACCCGTTCATGCGACTGGACCATGCAAATGGACCATTCGTGCGACTAGATCATGCTAATGGACCATTCGTACGACTGAACCATTCGTATGTCCATTCGTACGAATGTACCTTCATTCGCACGACTGACCCTTTCGCGTAATTCATTCGCACGACTGACCCATTCGGAGATCCATTCGCACGGATCACCCATTCGCACGTATGTCTTCATTCGTCTGTTCCAGTCGCACGAATGAGCTGTGTACCAGACCAAAAAAAAGGGTCTGGAACAGCTCCTTGCACGAATTTTTCCCTAAACCATTTTTATCAGTCGGGAAGTCTTCTGAAAAAGTTTGGTAAAATAATTTTTTTTTGGGAAAATTATCGGGTCATTTTTCGGTTCATGTTCGGGTCAATAGTGAAGATTTTCCTGGAGAGTCTATGCAAGAGTTAAGGATGAGCAAAGTACATTCACCCTGAGGTTCTTATGTCAAACAAGTTCGATGGATACCCCATTATTCGTTGGACTTCCAGAATAGGTGAATGTTGTTAGAACACGAAAGAGAGAAGAGAAGCTGTCAGCTGTCAGTGCTGACTTTATGGGGTAGTCAGGAGCATCTGACTATTTATGGGCCAATCAACTTATATTTATCTGCACAGAGAGGATTCTCATTCTTAGGGGGAATCCATGTATAGAGAGAGTGAAGACGCAATCAGAAATTGTGAAGTCACTAGATCGGTAAACATCCGAGCACGTTCTTGATGGAAGGATAAATAACAGCATAAACCAAAAGTCAATCAACAACACAAACAATAATCGAATGATTTCATTGATAAAACCTAACGATTTTAAGCTCGTTACAATTTAAGAATCAAGACTCTTGGCAAGGGGAGATCGAGCATGATCTCCCCTCTCATCCGGCAGCACCTGGGCGCCGGGCACACTCCCTCTCAAAACCCTTAGGTTTCTACACATTGAAACTGGTATATATAGGCTTCGGCCTATATTAGATGCGACTGGGCCCATTCGTGCGATTGGGCCCATTCGTGCGATTGGACCATGCGTATGGTTCAATCGTACGACTGGACCATGCGTATGGTTCAATCGTACGACTAGACCATGTGTATGGTTCAATCGTACGACTGGACCATTGTTATGGTTTAGTCTTACGAATGCCCCAATCGCATCTCTCAGTCACACGACTGGTCCATTAGCATGGCTCAGTCGTACGACTGAGTCTCATTCGCATATGCTCCTGCGAATGACCCAGTTTCATGTGTTTACAAGGTGTATAACATTAAGCCTAGACTATTCGTCAAGCGACGGACACACTATATATGACAATATATGCTCCAACAAATTCCCCCTTGGACGTTGCTTGCGAATAGTTGATAACACCTCTTACAATCTTCAGTCAATCTTTGCTCTAGTTTCCAATAGAATCAAACGAACAACCATATTAACCAACGTTGCTGATCCGTCAGGTAACTATAGTATCCCTGAAAATGAATTTAGGCACAATAGCTTTCGTTTACTTTGCAGAACACCATCATAGCAGCAAGATTCCCCAAATGACTGATTTTTCCAGATAATGACATGAACAGTTTTCCATTGCTTCAATCTTCACGCAGTCTAACCTGATTAACATTAACAACTGTAGAAATTCCCCCTCACATTCAGCATATCCCAATATATAAACATTGTGCTTTCTAGGCGTCTTCATATGATGTATTGGGCAAAAGGTTGAAGGTTCCAATCCACAGCTGACAATATTAAACAAATCAGCATGCACGTAGATTTATCATCAGAAACCTGCTCACATCATCACTTTCTGATTGCGTCTTCAATTTCTCTATACATGGATTCCCCCTAAGAATGAGAATCCTCTCTGTGCGGATAAATATAACTTGATTGGCCCATAAATAGTCAGATGCTCCTGACTACCCCACAAAATCAGCACTGACAGCTGACATCTTCTATTCTCTCTTTCGTGTTCTAACAACATTCACCTATTCTGGAAGTCCAACGAATAATGGGTATCCATCGAACTTGTTTGACATAAGAACCTCAGGGTGAATGTACTTTGCTCATCCTCAACTCTTGCATAGACTCTCCAGGAAAATCTTCACTATTGACCCGAACATGAACCGAAAAATGACCCGATAATTTTCCCAAAAAAAAATTTATTTTACCAAACTTTTTCAGAAGACTTCCCGACTGATAAAAATGATTTAGGGAAAAATTCGTGCAAGGAGCTGTTCCAGAGTCTTTTTTTTTTGTCTGGTACACAGCTCATTCGTGCAACTGGAACAGACGAATGAAGACATACATGCGAATGGGTGATTCGTGCGAATGGATCTCCGAATGGGTCAGTCGTGCGAATGAAATACACGAAAGGGTCAGTCGTGCGAATGAAGGTACATTCGTACGAATGGACATACGAATGGTTCAGTCGTACGAATGGACCATACGAATGGTTCAATCGTGCGAATGAGGCCCAGACGCATGGCCCAATCGTATAAACGGGTCTGAACGTAGAAAACCAGATCTGCAGCCGCCACAAGGCTGAAAAACCCTAATCCGATGATTTGGACGAGACACAACATAAAAACTGTATCACTGGATTCGTTTTTATGATCTGAAGAAGATTCCGGGTCCGATTTTAACAAACAAACAACACATGCAACGAGATTTGAGCAAAACAAGAAGATCACGAAGTGGGTTTTACGTCAAAGAACAAGAATTCGATCCAGAAATCAGGAGCTCGGGTTGCTAGAATGATTGTTAGATCATTCCAGCAGTAACCGGCTCTGATACCAATTGTGAAGTCACTGGATCGGTAAACATCCGAGCGTGTTCTTGACGGAAGGATAAATAACAGCATAAACCAAAAGTCAATCAACAACACGAACAATAATCGAATGATTTCATTGATAAAACCTAACGAATTTAAGCTCGTTACAACTTAAGAATTAAGACTCTTGGCAAGGGGAGATCGAGCATGATCTCCCCTCTTATCTGGCAGCACCTGGGCGCCGGGCACACTCCCTCTCAAAACCCTTAGGTTTCTACATATTGAAACTGGTATATATAGGTTTCGGCCCATATTAGATGCGACTGGGCCCATTCGTGCAATTGGACCATGCGTATGGTTCAATCGTACGACTGGACCATGCGTATGGTTCAATCATACGATTGGACCATTGTTATGGTTCAGTCTTACGAATGCCCCAATCGCATCTCTCAGTCGCACGACTGGTCCATTAGCATTGCTCAGTCGTACGACTGAGTCTCATTCGCATATGCTCCTACGAATGACCCAGTTTCATGTGTTTACAAAGTGTATAACATTAAGCCTAGACTATTCGTCAAGCGACGGACACACTATATATGACAATATATGCTTCAACAAATTAAAAACATGAAAACCAGCATATTCAACCCATGTCATCATTCATCTAACGCCATAGTGAAAAGGGGTGGGGGTTCGGGCTTTGTTATAAGAGTTAGAGTGATGATTCTTCTGTTGAGGTCAATGGTTCAATCTTGTTTATATATGGCAGATTAGAGTAAACTAATTACTATGTTGGTTAGATGAGTATGTGAATTGTCGTACTAAAAAACTCAATAATAGTAACTGGTAAGAAAAAGTTGTTATTGTCGAGACGAGTGTGGTTCAAATCGATGAATTAGAAAGATGTATAAAGGGTTGAAAAATATGGGATTATTTTTTATATTTTCTAGTTTACCGTGAGAAAATACTTATGTTTATCTAATTACTTATTTGTATAGATAAAATACATGACGAATACATTTTTTTCGTTCTACAAAATCTTTTTTTATATAATCTATATACTAAATAATATTTTATGAGATTGAGCAGTCCCCGGCCGGACCCCTCTCGGCTTTCAGTTATATGTCAACTTATATCATATATTGATTGGTCAAAATAATTATATTTTATAAGTTGATCGTTATATCCGTAAGATCATGTAAAACACCATAAAGTTTGTAAATATTCATTAAAATATATCGACTGACAATAGTCAAAAGCAACCATTCTAACTTCCTTTAAATTTCTTTTTGTGTTTTTACTAATACGCTGTTTTGTAATTTCTTTTTTTGAACGATTAAGATTTTGGGTGTAAACTTACTTTTCGGAGCTATGTTCAAGGTCGACTACTCGACCGCCCACAAGACGCAGCCCTCCCGATGCGCAGGAACCCCGTGGAATGGGTAAACCTTCGCCCCCTGTCAGGTTCGAACCCGTGATAAAGCTCAGGTTCGTCCCCTCGCCCAGATGTCCCTCCAACTGGCACAAGTGGGATTCGAACCCAGCACCTCCACTTTGTAATTTCTAAATTATTAAATACTGAACCAATAAGAGGTCTGAATCATTAAGTGTTGAACCATTAAAAGGTATGAACCATTAAAAGCTAGCATATCACTGGACTATTTAAAAGCAAATATTTGAACAATTCAGATAAAATATCTTAGGAAAATGTTTGAATCATTCAGACATTTGCTCGCGAAACAAACAGTCTGAGCCATTCAGACATCTGAGTCATTCAGACATCTGAATCATTAAGAGGCTGAAATAAAAAACTTATAACACAAATAATATTTTTAAATTTGTTTTTTCAAAAACAGTCAAATGATTGTACATCAAATGAATTTCCTTATCCATTATACTTTATGGTTAATTTATGAAAAATATATAAGAGTAATCATTGTTCTATGTTTGTATTTCTTTATGGTTATGTTTGAATAATTACGCGTATATAATCGTTAGATATTGTGTACTTCTTTTGCTTGCTAAATGTTTGGTTCAACTTTCGTATGTTTGGTTTATAATCAATAAAAATATTTTCAAAATCCATGTTTGATTTTGCTTGCCTTCATGGTGAAGGGGGATTGAATGGAAGACACAATATTTTGGTAATCCTATAAAATTTCATTAGAAAGACTGAAATTACATCAACGCGGCGATGGAATGTTAAATTTCTCTTATTGTTGGAACGTTTTTCAATTCCTCTTTCATTATGTGGGAACCAAACATGTTTTTGGATGGAAACATTTCGATTATAATTCCAATTTCAATTCCTTTAAAACTGTTAAGAATTGATGACCCTCATTCCTCACTATACACTCTAACTCAAATAGAGAAAGAAAATAAAACTTGTTTCAATATTAATCAGTGAGTTCCTCTTTTCATTCAATAACATACAAAGCTATATATAGTTCAACTTACATTCAGGAAAACAAAAGGAAACAAAAGAAACGGACAACATATATATAAAATAACACCAACTTTAACTTACCAATTCTTCCACCTAACATGTACACCATCATTACATCCATGCTTGTCTGCCACTTTTAGTTCTTCCATATAACATGTAAGATGTCTAGGATTGACTCAATCTTGGTTAAAGTGGGAAATGATGTCATGCATGATTCAAAGAATATTTTATTTTTAACACTCCCCCTCAAGTTGAATAGTGGGATATCCACGATTCAACTTGAATTGGTTTTGATTTTGTTTGGTTTTTGGTTTGGCTACCGTCTCCTTGACATGGCAGCCTATTTTGGGTTTTGAGTTTAACTTGAATTGGTTTTGGTTTTGTTTTTGGTTTCGGTTTCCCCTCAAGTTGAAAAATTCAACTTGGCCATTTGGGTTTTGGCATTCGTTTTGATTTGGGTTTTGATTTTTTTTTTTTTGAGCTTTGATTTTTTGTTTTAGCGGAAACGTTTTTTTTTTATATTTTTAGTGGGATCGCCAAAATTCAAGTTAAAATGGTTTTCGTTTTGGATTTGGTTTTGAGAAAATTTTTTTAAAGGTTCTGTTTTGTTTTGAGAATTTGGTTTTTGGATTTTTTGGTTTTAGAAAAAAATTTTAATTATGTTTTAAAAAGGATTTTGTTTTTTTTTATTGTTTTTTTCTTTTTAAGGCGATTCGCCTCTCAGCACTCAGTGCCAGGTCCAAAGATTTCCTTCGAAAGCTTCACCACCACCGACCTTCTCGGCGCTGTCGTTACTAGTAGCACTATTGTTGCCTATGGCAATGACAACCTTCCCTTCTTGATTAGGGTTCTTAGTTTTGTGGTTGTCACTCCACCAGTCAGGGAACCCCACGATTCTAAAGCACTCCTCTTTGGTGTGTCCCCTCATATCACAGTGGGTGCACTTGAGGTGCGATTTATCTTTTCTAATTGGTGTTTCGTTCTTCTTTTCTGTCCTGCAATATCCTTTGGTTGCGAGGCCTAACCCGTCAGATTCGGTGGCTAATAACCCAGCTCCAATGCCTTGTGTATCACTAGGAGCCGCTCCTAGAATAGTTTGGTGGGCGGTTTCTTTCCTAACAGCAGCATAGACCGTCTCTACTGATGGTAAAGGCTCCCACCGGAGGATTTCTCGCTTTATAGGATCATATTTTTGGTCTAGGGCATTTAGGAATTGAAAAAGTTTCTGTTCTGACCTGATTTTTGAGTATGTTTGGATGTCTTCCGGACACTTCATGGGATTCGGATCGATTCGGTCAATTTCACCCCATATCCCCTGTAGTGTAATCCAGAAGTTTTCAAGAGAGTCTTCATTCTGTTTGATGTTGTTAGCTTTGACGTGAAGGTTGAATGTTTGCAACTTGTCTCTTCCACTGCTGTAGGTGACCACCAGAGCATCCCATAGTGATTTCACCATGGGAAACTCGGTTAGGTTGCCGGCAATTTCTGGTTCAATGTTCTGTATTAGCCATGAAAACACGATCAAGTCTTCTTGTTCCCACTGCTCGAAACTTTCATCGCTTGGATCTGGAGGGTCAGAGGTTAAGTGTTTCAATAGATTCTTTGATTTTCCGCCTATGGCGACTCGAATCATTCGAGTCCATAAAGCGAAATTTTGACCATTAAGTTTGAGATTGATTTGTAGGTTGTCGGATAACTTTGGGTTTTGGGGTTGGATGTTGAGGCCATTCTTGAAAAAGTTGGCTAGTTGGATTGATAAATCGAAACCCGAGTTGTCGTCTTCGGACATGGTTGCTTCGTTTGAGTTTGGAATTTGGATTTTGGGTTTTTATTTGGAATTTCTTTGATGAGCAAATTGTTCCAAGGATCAGGAACACTGCTCTGATACCATGTTAAGTTGATGACCCTCATTCCTCACTATACACTCTAACTCAAATAGAGAAAGAAAATAAAACTTGTTTCAATATTAATCAGTGAGTTCATCTTTTCATTCAATAACATACAAAGCTATATATAGTTCAACTTACATTCAGGAAAACAAAAGGAAACAAAAGAAACGGACAACATATATATAAAATAACACCAACTTTAACTTACCAATTCTTCCACCTAACATGTACACCATCATTACATCCATGCTTGTCTGCCACTTTTAGTTCTTCCATATAACATGCAAGATGTCTAGGATTGACTCAATCTAGGTTAAAGTGGGAAATGATGTCATGCATGATTCAAAGAATATTTTATTTTTAACATGACCTATGAAACCTATGAACCAAACATGACCTAAATGTACATACACTACTTTAAAACTTATATTGTATCTAATTTAGTTATTTGTTTCTTACTTGGTTACGTATGATGGAAAATGTTCATGGTGATATCAGACACCTACAATTCTCTAAAGTATTACATTATATTAGGTAAAATTTCTTAAAGCTATTTCAATTATAACTTATAAACCACCCAAATATGTAACCTCAACCCGAGATCTCTAACTATTCACACACCATCTTCCCCATTTTTTTCTTTTTTTGTGGTATAATCAACAAGACGGTAACAGATTTAAGGGTTGTTATTTATAGTAGTATTACATTCGGATTAAAGATAATAAAACCATTGATTTTGTGATATGAACTTTTTGAGGAGATAATTTTCCAATCTATTTTAACCATTAGATGATTTTGATTATAAGCACATAATACCGTTACTACATAAACCGAGGCTTTGTATTTGTTCTTCATGTCTCTACATATTAACGGTCAAGAAAATGATTGTTTTTGTGAATTTTAGTTTAATTATTCACATAAAAAACAAAGGCTAGTGGAGACTTCGTGGAGCGTTTTTTGATTATATATGTATTATTTAATCCAAAATTTCCCCTTTTGTCTCTTGTTTATGTTTGCCACTATCTAACACAATGTCATCTTTTCTTAGTTTCAAATTCAAGTTTTCTCAAACACCCATTTGGAGAAACGTTAAAACATTTCAAAATTCATCTACCCATTTAAGTATGTTATCTTCTTAAAAAATGAACATGAACAACCCATTTGTTTCTTTCACCACAAATCCAGTTTCTTGATTTTTCAAGATTGATTAATATTCTACACAACACCCCTTATTAATCCACCTTCATTGATCCTTCAAATTCAACCCAAAGATGTATACAATCCAACAAGAAACACCAATCTTGAGGCCTAGTATTCATGCCAGAAGAGCAAATATTGTTGTAAAGTTTCAAGATCTTTATGGGTTTACAGTTGAAGGTAATGTTGATGATGTAAACATATTGAATGATGTGAGGGAGAAGATGAGGGAACAAAGTAAGGTTTGGTGGGCAATGGAAGCTAGCAAAGGGGTAAATTGGTATTTACACACTTATGCAACTTCAAGTGCCTTTACATCATCCCTTAAGTTTTCAGGTTTAGTGAATGCTATGGCCCTAAAGAAGTTGGTTAGGAAGGGTATCCCTCTAGCTTTAAGGCATAAAGTGTGGTTTTCTTTATCTGGGGCGGCTAAGAAGAAGTCTACCGTGCCTGATAGCTATTATAATGATCTTATTGTTGTTGTTCAAGATAAGGTTACCCCTGCCACAAAGCAGATTGATCATGTGAGTTTGTGTTGTTCGTGTTTATGTGATGTTTTGATGGATGTTTGAATGTTGAATGATCGTTTGGTGAATGGGTGCAGGACTTGCCACGGACGTTCCCAGGTCATCCGTGGTTGGACACGCCAGAGGGGCATGCTGCGGTGAGGCGTGTTCTAGTTGGATACTCTTTTCGTGATTCTGATGTTGGTTATTGTCAGGTGAGTTTCTTATGACGCTAACAGTCTGTCATTTGTTCATACAATTACCCATACGTTTCACACAAACTTATATCAATAGTGGGACCCATGTCTATTTATCATTCATCATTCGTCAAGAGGAATAATAAATGTGTTGGTGACTTGGTATTGTAGGGTTTAAATTATGTGGCAGCATTGTTGTTACTAGTGATGAAAACCGAAGAAGATGCTTTCTGGATGTTGGCGGTTCTCCTAGAAGACGTATTGGTCAATGATTGTTACACACATAATTTATCAGGTTGCCATGTTGAACAAAGGGTATTCAAAGATTTGATGACTAGAAAGTGTCCGAGGTAGTTCTTCGTTTTTCCTTCTCTGAATCGTTTTCTTCTCTTGTATCTATTCTTTCCTCCGTTTCATGTTTTGAAAAATGAAGGTTATCCGCACACTTAGAAGCTTTGGGGTTCGATGTTTCCCTCGTAGCTACCGAGTGGTTTCTTTGCCTGTTCTCTAAGAGCTTACCTTCGGAGGTAATCACAGACATTTACATTAGTAACACACCCACAACTATGCATGATTCGTTAATCCTTTTATACTTATGCAGACGACTATGAGAGTGTGGGATGTTCTATTTTATGAAGGGGCAAAAATCTTGTTTAACGTAGCTCTTGCAATTTTCAAGGTAACGTTCTCGTATTTTAAGGATGTTTTTCGTGTTGAAGAGCGTATAAAAGGGTTATGTCAATGTTACAGATGAAGGAAGAAGAGTTGTTGCTGACTCATCATCTCGGGGATGTAATCAAGATAATACAGAATACCACTCATCAGTTATTTGATCCTGATGACCTGTTAACCGTAAGTCTGTGTTTGTATACACACATACAGGCACAAATGTACATTCTTGTGTTCTTGTTAACTTCATTTATGCCTGCAGGTTGCCTTTGAACAAAGCAGCTTTATGACAACTAATTTATCAAAACAAAGAAAAAAGCAAGAAACCGCAGTAATGGCAGAACTTGATCAGAGATTAAGGCGACAAAATACAAGTAAACTAGGGATAGCTAGTTGATTGAACACGAAATAAGCTACAAACTGTAGTATATATAGCATTGTTTCCATCTGAGCAGGGCCTCATGAATCGTTATCTGTGTTCCTGAGTGAGAATCGGGTGATTCTATGTAAGAAACATGTTGTTACAGATGTTGCAAGAAATGCAACTAAATTTCCAAACTTCAAATCAGTTGTAAATTAGATCATTTCAATCATACAGAGAATGTTTAACCTTTTTAAATCAAGGTGCAGCAACAGCAGGGGGAAGGGGCGGTTTCAAGTATCTATTTGCGATTTAAAAAAAGAAAACAAACAAATTTTAACTATACCTATGATTGGGATATGTGGTACTGTCACCTGTAAAATTTGGTTGACTGTAGATAGTTTGAGTTGGACCCTGTGGATTAATTGAACTGTTGGGTGGATATGCAGGGTAACCGTAGTTAGGTTGACCATAGTAGAAACTGCTACCAGAGTAACCATAGTTAGCATAATGACCCGATTGAGTGTACCCAACACCTGGCACGTAATTCACATACGGATCATATGGAAGATTTGTATATGCATCATGTGGTGGACCAAAGCCTGGATGTCCCAAATAGCTCGGCTGGGCGCACGGAGGGTTAGTTGGGTGAATTACTGGACTCGACAGCTCCATATCAACCACGTCATCAAAAGTGTGTGATGTCATATTTGTGTTTTCACAGTTAAATAGAGTAGCTTTAGGTTCCTCTGGGACATTGTCTAAGATGGAGATATCCAGATGATTGGTCATAATATCAGAGAAATAGTCAAAACAAGCATCTTGGTGTGGTTTGTTTTGTTTTTGGTGTATGTGGCTACGTTTTTCAGCTACTTGAATGTGTCTGGCGGTCCAGTCAGGCCGACTCCAAAGCGAGAGTGGTGGCGGTTTGACATTCCAATCATTCAATGGCTGGTCTCTAGTGTCCACTGATCCAGGTAGGTAAAACGACTAGACAGATCAAGAGGAAGTAAAAAAGCTGTAAGTAATTAGTTATCAACTTTTTAGACATTAATGTTAACAAGAGTAGCAAATAAGACCTGGCCAGCAAGCATATCACGTTCCTCCCAAATTAAATCATACGCGGGGCTTTTACAGTCGAGTCTGGTATAGAAGCACAAAAAAGAGTTGATATATATATATATAACTTATAACAGAATGTCAAGCAAGTGAAGGATTAATGTTGTACCTTATAGTTTCTCGTGGAACAATAAGGATAATGAGCTTCGGTTTGAACTTGAGAGCATGATTGATAAATTTGTTTGCTAGAGATGCTTGAACTCCAAATGGAGGATTTAGTCCCATTACCTTTCAATGAAGCAACTATTAGAAACATTTCAGCTCTAGTTAGAGCCTAGGCAGTGATTTCAATTCATTTACTTTGTGAGATTAACTGGGCTTTAGTTTTTTTAACTCTAACGAATAAAAAAGAGACAAAAGTCAAAAGGGTAAAAGTAGCCCAGTGGGTGTTTTTAACACGTAAAACCTTCTAATTGATTTTATTTTATTTTTATTTACTCATATTTGACACACTTAACTTTTGATTATATTACTGAACTTTGTGGACAAAAAAGGTTCTGTGTCAATCCGACACAACCCCTGAACAAATTCAGCATTACAATAATTTATTCGTGACCCACCACCCAACCCACTCTTTATACCACCTCTAGTACTATCCTTCAAGAGATAATCTATAAGCAAGCAAGCCAAGTTTTTAAGTATAGTACCAGACGAGAACCATCAGGTAGTGCTTCAACAGGAACGCTGAACCAATCTCTCTTTTCAAATTCAAACGAGTTCTGAACGAAAAGGCGAACAAATTTGAGATAGCAATGTAAACAAATAAATTCACTTTCTTAAACAGTAATCGTATCTTATTATGGTGTGAATCTGGTACAGATTTTGTAAAGATTAAAGATGAAGTTACACTACCTTTGGGGTGATGAGATCATAGTTCTTGAATTTGCACCTCTTTCCCATGGTGTCAAGCTTTTCTTTCATAAAGCAACTGAAATCATTTGACCCACAGCAAAAGTCCACTATCTAATAACAGACGATGGGAAATTCACAGGTATAAGTGTATAAGCGATAGGAAGATGCAAACAATGATAGTAAAGATCGTAAAGAACTGTGAAAGAGGAAACCAGAACGACAACATACGGCAATAAAGTGTAAACTGAACCACAGAACCAACTTTCAAAAATGCTGAATAGCAGTTTGAAAAGAGTCGTTTTTGGTCAGCTGAAGTAGAGACTAGAGCAGTTTACATAGAGATTCCTTAAATCATTCTATATATTATATTCTACCCTAAAAAGTGCGTGTGTTTCTTTTATGAACATGATCTCTCCCTTGTGTAAATTTAGTCTTGATTCAGTCAAAGTACTTCAGGTACACTGCTAATCTATTTAATAGGATCCCAACATTATGATTTTAGGCAAGATACGGACATTCTTCTTATCTACTGTGACACAACAGCAAGATTTTAAGGTACACCAGATTCTGATCATTTTAACCCCACCATCTTCCAACATGTTTTCCTCATGCCCATGCATATATTGTAAAATGCAGAATATAGTAGGACTGTTGTATTCAATGCGCTGGTACTTTCTTTGGAGCCAGGTAAAAAGATAATAGTTGACTAATGGCATACCAATGTAATAATACTACCTCCACTAACAAAGCTGAGAAGTGGTCATGTCCTAAAACTTCCTCGCTTCTTAAAATAAATTTACGAAAAAGAAACCAAATACTCTGAAATTTCTAACCATGATCAGGAAAACCAGTGTGCAGATAGGAACAGGTATGTGGTTTCGGATAGATACCAAGTCGATTTTGTTCTCGGCAAAAAAAATTTATTAAAGGGAAAATTGCATAATAAGTTGGCCGATTTCAATCATGTTTCATGTAAGGTCAGTCAATCAACATCAATATCATACCCAGTGCATCCCATCGATAGCAAATCTATCGACAAGGTCTTGGGAGGGTGGGATGTAGACAAGTTTTACCTCTAACCCGTAGATTAGAGAGAGAGCTTCCAGCAAGACCCTCAACTCCAGGGCTCATTAAAGTATCCAATCATAGGGCTAGAACACAACGCACAACGAGGCAATCAATACATACAAGATACAAGAGGCAGTATCTGCAGTACTCGAATCAGGCAGCACATACTAGGCAATCAATATAAGAAAGCAACCGCATACAATGATCAACAATATAACATGATCAATAATCAATCATTATACAATTGATACCAATAAACAAACTAGGGACCACAATAGAGCATAATCTAAATGAAGCAAACAAAAACCCTAAGAAGGTAACAATAAACAAACAAGAACTAGCATGCAGGGTTACCGCTAATACCCATATAAGATGCATCCAAACCCTCCCCTTAACATCCTTTACCTTAATCCTATGTCTCCACATACTACTCTCTCCTCGAAGAGGTGCAAATCTAGCAAATCTAGCAAATCTAGCAAATCATTTCTAATCTTCTGACAAGTCATCTTAGGCCTACCTCTACTTCTCCTTCCGTCTACATCTAGGGTCTCTACTAGTCTAACCGGTGATGTCATTTGTCTCTTCACATACCCAAACCATCTTAATCTTTCCTCCTTAATCTCATCCGTTATACTAGCTACTCCTAACTTGTGCCTAAAAACTTCATTGCTTATTCGGTCAAACTTTGTGTTCCCCTACATCCACCTCAACATCCTCATCTCTGCTACTTCCATTTTACGCTATTGGTTCTTCTTGATTGCCCAACACTCTGTTCCATATAGCATAGCTGGGGAACCACAACTTTATAAATTTTCCCTTTTAATCTAGTTGAGAAGTTCCTGTCACAAAGCACCCCTAAGGCCGCCCTCCACTACACTAGCCTGCTTGAATCCGATGCGTGACATCACTGTCTATCTCTCCATGTTTCATGTGAGGTAACAAACTGATGGAAACTGAGATAGAAGTTTTGTGAAATACTGGAGAATAACAATAGAATGAAGATGAAAGTAGGGGAGCTTTATTAATGGAATGTAAATACTGAAAACAAGAACAAACCAGGGATTCAATCCCTCTCTCCACAAGGAGCCATGAAAGAAATCATAACAAACTAATTACTCGACACCTCCTCTCATACTCTGCTTCCCTACTTATAACAATCAAATCCTAACAAACTTTCTAGCCACTTTTGATATTGCCAATTTGCCCCCTTCTAGAATACACATATAGAATAGGAGGTTTCTCACTTGGCCCCTCAAGTTTGGTCTTTGCATCATCACTCTCTCCTTCAAAACGAGTCTTGTCCTCAAGACGAAAATTCGGGAATTGACCCATCATCCATTCTTTCTCCTCCCACGTTGCCTCTTCTGGTCCCTTTCCTTGCCATTGAACCAACCATTGTTCCACTGTTGAGTCAGCCACTTGCACATCACGAGCTGCCAACACTTCTTGAGGCATTATAACATCATCCTCATTACTATCCAATTCTGGTGGGAGAGTAGTTTCCGCTTCACCCGAGATTGCTTTCTTTAGGAGAGAGACATGGAACACCGGGTGGATTTTGGATGTTTCCGGAAGTTTAAGCTTGTATGCTCCCGGGCCGATTGACTCACAAATTTGAAATGGTCCAAAGAACTTTGGAGCGAGTTTTTGATTAATGCGGTGAGTCACCGAAGATTGACGATATGGTTTTAGCTTGACATAAACCCATTCTCCCACTTTTAATCTTACATCCTTTCGTTTCTTATCCGCCTCCCTTTTCATCACACCTTGAGCATTAAAAAGATGTACCTTAAGTTGGCGAAGTGCCCTTGGTTTTAAAAAGCGCGAGGCGCACAAAAGCGACATGGTCTAAAACTGAGGCGCAAAGCGCAAAGCGCAAAAGCGCACCGCTTTTCGTACGTGAGGCGCAAGATATTTATATATTTCTTTATTATAAATAAAATAATATATACAGTTTAATATGTACTTTAATTTATGTTGGACTTAAAATGCTAAAAATCCAACCTAAATAAGTAAATAATATATTAGTACACCCACTGTACAGCTAACTAAGCACTATGTACAAGAAGCAAAACTTAATAAACTAAAAATAAACAAATTAGAAAGATTGAGGGTAAACTTCAATAATTGAGGGTAAACTTCAATAATAACTATGACTTCAAGGGTGGGAAATGTAATTTAGAAAATAATAAGTCACGTTGGTTTAGGAATTGTTTATATTAGGGTTTAGGAAAAGAAAAGGGGCCGCCATCCACAAAAGCTCCATGGACATAATCCTCTGTCGACAAAAACCTTCTTCATCGGACTTCTCCAGGTAAATATTCTCCTCATTTCATCTTCATCGGTAACCCTTCTTCCTGTACAGGAAGCGCACCTTTATCATCGATTTTTTGCTTGAAAATCGCGCTTCATCTGCACTTTCTGTACAAGGCTCGCCTTAGGTACACAAAAGCGAAGGAGGTCGCTCCCGATGTCGCTTTGCGCCTAGGCGCGCCTCAGGCGCGCTTTTTAAAACCAAGGAAGTGCCTCATCACGATCACGCAATTCCCGCGCCACTGCCTCCACCCTAATTTCTCCAAAAGGAAACAAAAGAACCGTTGGCGGAGGTCGGCCATATACTGTTTCAGAAGGGGTAACTCCGGTTGATGAATGGAAAGTGGAGTTATACCAAAACTCTGCCCATGGTAACCACAGAGCCCAAGATTTCGGTTGGTCAACCACGAAACAACGTAGATATGCTTCCAAGCATCGGTTAATTACTTCGGTTTGTCCATCCGACTCCGGGTGGTAAGCCGAACTCATATGAAGTTTAGTTCCCTGAGTGCGAAACACCTCTTGCCAAAACTTACAAATATCGGGTCCCGATCTTGTTTGGAATCCAGTGAAGCCGAACAATCTCTTTAACAAAAGCATCTGCTACTGATCGAGCCGTGTAAGGATGCTTTAGAAGGCTGAAGTGAGCATATTTCGATAATCGATCCACTACGACCATGATCACATTATAACCTTTAGACGAAGGTAACCCCGAAATAAAGTCCATGGAGAGATCCTCCCAAATCCTTTCTGGAATGGACAAGGGCTGAAGTAGATCCCCTGGAACTGTCGAACTTGCCTTACACCTTTGACAAATGTCACACGCACGGATAAATTGTTTTACTGTAGATATCATTCCACTCCAATACAAGTTCGCTGCCAATTTTCGATAAGTGCGGTAATAGCCGGAATGACCTCCTGATGCGGTAGTATGAAATTCATGTAGTAAGGCTGGAATATACTTTGAGTTCTTTGGAATCACTAACCTCTTATGAAAGTACAACAGGTCGTTGATGACCTCATACCCGGGAAACTTGGATGGGTCTTCCAAATAACTTGCCTTCAGCTCGAGCCTCTTCTATGAGAAGAGCCCCTTGCACCCAAATGGGAGACGATACACAAAGATTTAATTCTCCATTTTCACTTCTTCTTGACAAAGTATCAGCTGCCCGATTCTCCCTTCCCGGTGTGTAAAGAATGTCGAAATTGTAGCCCGATAGCTTTGCTACCCAATTTTGTTGATCGGGAGTGGAAACCCGTTGTTGGAGCAAGAATTTGAGGCTTTTTTGGTCCGTATAGACGGTGAAACGATTACCCAAGAGGTATGGACGCCAATGTTGGACCGCTAAAACCAAAGCCATCATATCCAGTTCGTAAGCCGATTTCGCGAGGTTCTTGTCACTAAGAGCCTTACTAAAATAATCAATTGGTCGGTTCTGTTGCTTCAAAACTGCCCCGATTCCCCGCCCCGAAGCATCACACTCTACTACAAAAGGAATCTTGAAGTCGGGTAAAGCCAATACCAGGGCAGACATTAAAGCCTCTTTTTAGTTGTTCAAATGCTTGTTGCGCCAATTCATTCCATTTAAAAGAGTCCTTTTTGGTGAGATCCGTGAGAGGTCGGGCTATGCTCCCATAATTTCGAATGAATTTCCGATAATACCCGGTGAGCCCCAAAAAACCCCGCAAGCCTTTGATGTTTTTAGGGACCGGCCAATCCTTTACTGCCGAAATCTTCGAGGCATCCATGGCCACCCCATTGCCACTTATCACATGGCCCAAATAATCCACTGTGGATTGAGCAAAAGAGCACTTTGATTGATTGACCATGAAACTGTTGGAAGTTAGAATATCAAATACCAATTGTAAATCGGATAAATGAGATTCCCAAGAGGGGCTATAAATCAATATGTCATCAAAGAATATTACCACCTTCTTCCAAAGGATGGGGCGAAAAATGTCGTTCATAATAGCTTGGAATGTGGCCGATGCGTTCGTTAAGCCGAATGGCATTACGAGGTACTCGTAATGCCCATTATGAGTTCGGAACGCGGTTTTATCGATACTATCTTCTTGCATTCGGATCTGGTTGTAACCAGATTTGAGATCCAATTTAGTAAAATATTTGGCCCCAAACAATTCATCTATTAATTCGTCGACGACCGGTATAGGGAACTTATCAGAAACCGCAGCTTTGTTGAGAGCTCGGTAATCAACACACAACCGCCACGTGCCATTCTTTTTCTTGACTAAGATAACTGGGCTAGAGTAAGCACTGTGACTAGGACGAATCATACCCAAGTCGAGGAGTTCCTTGACTTGGCGCTCAATTTCTGCCTTTTGCGTGTGTGGATAACGGTATGGCCTAACCGCAATGGGATCCGTATGCATCAAGGTAATACTATGGTCATTGGATCTCACTGGTGGTAATCCAGTCGGATCCCGAAACAATTTTGCATAGTCAGATAATAATGTATTCAATGCTGAAATTTGAGCAGGGGATAGTGTGTTTACCGAGGTTGCCTCCAATGTTAAACACGAGGAAAACTCACTGGATAAACAATCATCAGCCAACGCGATCCACTGTTGCAAAGCTGCCGGTGATTGTTTGCCATACAACACCCCGTATAAAGTAACGGAAACCCCGTTATGTAGGAATTTCATCCATGAATGCATCCAATCATGAGTAACTTCTCCTAATGACTTGAGCCAATCCATTCCCAGAATTAAATCTAAATTACCGATATCGAATACCAGCACGTCAATCTGGAAAGTACAAGATCCGACACATATCTCGACCCCCTTACATTGGTGCGTAACCAAAACAAAGTGATCATCCCCAAGTTTGATCCGAACCCCTGCAATATGGTCAATGTGCAACCCCAGACCCGCTGCCAATCTACTAGAGAGAAAATTATGTGATGCCCCGTTGTCGACCAACATACTTACTGGAATTCCCGTGAGAGAACCTTCCAAATTCAAGGTTTTCGAACCCCCATTGTTAGTCGACACTCCTTCGATATCCAAAGACATACACGCACCCGTGGATGCTCCGATAGGGGAGTCTAATTCAGATTGAAAATCGGAATTAGATGGAATATCCAGAACCAAATTCGTACCATCGTGTGTGTCTTCCTTGTCCTCTCCCAGCAATAGGATACGAAGACGATCTTCCGGACACTTGTGAGCCGGACCATACACCTGACCACAACGAAAACATAGGCCCTTCCTTCTCCGATCATCATACTCAGTTCGAGATAAGGATTTCATTCCCCTGTCACGCGAAGTAGCCGAAGACTGTGGAGTTACAGCCGATGATCCAGAACGAGAAGGCGTAAATGCCCTAGGCCCATCCCCACGATTATTAGTAATGGGAGCCCTCACAGATGGCCTGTATTGAGACTGGCCCAATGAAGAATTCCAATCCACATAATGATTGGGCTCGAGTGCGTGATGGGACCCTGCTTTTTCAGCATAACGGAACTGGGCAAGGGATCCCAACGCGGCTGAGGGACGCAACATTGCTTCGATGTCCTTTGCCAAATACATCGCATCTAAGTGGGAGTTAGGACGCTGTAGGCGTACTCGCTGCCGAACGTCATCCCGTAAGCCAGCAATAAAATAACCCAACGCTTGTGATTCCGGTAACCGAGGTACAAGAGAAAGCAAATACTCGAAATCGTCAATATAATCCAAAATAGAATCACCTTGTTGAATTGCCGACAGTTGTTCATATGGATTGTATATCTCGAGACCACTGAAGCGTTTGAGTAATTCCGACTCGAACTCGGCCCAAGTGATAGAAGGATTAATCTCAGTGACGATTGTAAACCAATGTGAAGCCACTCCTACCATACTCAATTGTGCCAGACGAATCCGAGCATCGTCCGGGGTGTGGTTGATTTCAAAATAGAGCTTAACCTTCTTAATCCATCCATGTGGATCAAATCCCTGGAATTCGGGCAATTTAATCTTCTTCACAACCCATGGAACGTCAGATCTGGAATCGGTTTTGGTGGCGGAATCCATTTTCAGTATCGGAGGATCCTCGGTCTCCGATGACTGGAAAATCCCACCTCCCGGGGAAGACGAATGGGATGACATGTTAACCGTTTGCTTATCCAGCTTCGTTACCAACGATAATAACGTTTTCTGCAGGTTTGCGACATCCGAGTGGATGGAATCAACGGACGAATGAAAGGAAGAAACGTGCGATTGAAGGGAATCAACCGACGTTTGAAGGGTAGAAACATTCGATTGCAGATGGTTGAATTGCTGGTCGTGCGCATCTAAACGATCGGAATTAGACACCATACTCGTCGGTAGCGGCAGGTCGGACCAATGATGGAAACTGAGATAGAAGTTTTGTGCAATACTGGAGAATAACAATAGAATGAAGATCAAAGTAGGGGAGCTTTATTAATGGAATGTAAATACTGAAAACAAGAACAAACCAGGGATTCAATCCCTCCCTCCACAAGGAGCCATGAAAGGAATCATAACAAACTAATTACTCGACACCTCCCCTCATACTCTGCTTCCCTACTTATAACAATCAAATCCTAACAAACTTTCTAGCCACTTTTGACACTTTGCCCCTTCTAGAATACACATATAGAATAGGAGGTTTCACACTTGGCCCCTTAGGTTTGGTCTTTGCATCACAAACATTAATATACTTGAACAATCTCTATTTCAAGTAAGTCATAACCTTGACACAAGTAACTACAGAAATGAAAGTTGGTTACCTAGTGCCGAAAGTATAAATTGTTTAAAGTTCCTAAACTTTTTCTATTGGAAAGTTTGCTCCTTCGTATATGGTAATTGTATACTATGAAAAAACCAAATGATGAACAGTGACGATGAACAGTTCCAAACGATGAACAGTGCCCGCCCCCTTCCCCTTCTTCTTCCTTCTTTTTCTACTCCCTGCAACATTGACCATCAACAACACCACTGTCACCTTCTCCACCACCACTGCCACACTATCACCACTGCAGCACCGTCCATCGACCACTATAGCATCGACCATCGATCACCACAACACCAACAATATACCACCACATCAGCATCCGCCATGAAAATAAAAGCCCTCCACCCCTCCACGCACACCTCCGCCCTAATCTGTCCACCACCATTGCACACCATCACCATCGTAACACCGGTAACTGACCAAAACGCAAAGCTCTAAACGTACATGTACACCTCCACCCTAATTTCTACAGCGTTCGCCCACCCCACAACCACTACCACTCCAACACTTATATGCATCCTGTGAAGCCCTATGATGATGATGATGGTGATACTATTCTATAAACACGACCATGGTTCGATGTAGTGGTGGTGGTCTTCGTGGTGTTTTTCTTCAAAGTTGCGGTGGAGGTGGTTGTAGGACAGTGGGGGAAACATATTAGGTTTTCTGATTGTGGATTAGGTTTTCAATTTTGGTTTTGGTTGTTGGTTTTATGATGGAATTGGTGTGGTAGTGGCGGTAGGGGAGGAGAGTTGAAGGTGTGAAAGTGATGATGGGGGAGGAGAGTTGAATACGAAGGGATGGAGGAGGGAATGGTATGGGGTGGGACGATGGCAGTGGAGGTGGTTGCTGAAGGGTGGGGGGTGGTGTGTGGTGGTGGTGGAGTGTGGTGCGGCGGTGTGTGCTAGCGGTGGTGTGTTGATGTTTTCGCTTGTCGTGGTAGTCATGGGATTGCTAGAACCGTCCAGTGGCCACTGGGGTTTCCGGTTGTGTCCAATGGAGCTCCGGTGAGGTCCTAAAAGCTTAGCCATGGCAGCAGTGGTTTTGCACTCCGGTAATGTGTTTTCTTCCTGATACACAACATGCAACAGCTCTTTTGCTTCTGATGTTTAAAAAAACGAATAATTATCAGGATTTACTTTGGTTGTTTGTTTGATGCGATTTGCCCTTGGTTTCATGTTGCCTTCAATGCGTATTTCTAATGGGCTGTGATGAGTTTATGAGTCTGAATAAAGATTGATTGAGGACATTTGTTAGTCATCGAAGGGTTGAAGGATGGCAGGTTGTTACCTGCAACCCGCCTTTCATCTGTAGACACTCTGAGCCCAACATTAGAATGGAAACAACATCTATTCGAGTCTTTGTATTGTTGGTTTTGTTTGTGTATTGTACATTTATAGCATTGCTAGGTTCGTCTTTGTTTGTGAAAATTCATACAAATTGGTGTGTTGATTGATACTTTGGGGTTGTTCTTCAGGTTTAGTTTGATTTTGGTTTTTAATAGATTTGGGGGTGAAGGAGATATCTTCTGGTAACAATGGTAGAACTGCAAATTCAACTTTTGCAAGAAGATGGTTTTGTTTTGTCTGGGCAACTGTTTGGAATAACCTGTTTATGTATTTGCAAAAAGATGATGTGGTGGAAGATGCTTCTATCTTGGCTGATTTGTGGTAGGTTTTGAACCGATTGATAGGCGATAACGATGAAATAAAACATGTCCATTGTTATGGCGTGGCAGATGCATTATTTGCAGCCACAATGTGTCATTGTTTCTGAGCCTTAAATTATAGTCTTTTGATCACCTAACCGTCATGTTTAAACTTCGCCGCGAAACGCGGGTCGAAAAACAACCTAACGCGGATCTGCGAAAAAGGAGGAAACTAAATTCGCGTAACGCGTTAACCGGTCAAACAAGGTTTATCACACGCGCAACGCGCGTGTTGGATTTTAACTAGTTAAGTTTATTTTGTCAAATGGAAATCAGACCAACATTAAGGTACATTTATGTGCAATTTTCTTTGTTGCTCCCAAATTGCAAATTACAAGTAAAACTAACATGTATAGATCCTGATTCATGTGGGATCCTATTTGAAACAAGATTTCTCCCAAAGGCCAAAGCACGTACAGAAGGCAAATCTAATAATTGATTTTGGCGCAAAAAAATATCATGTCTGTGAACATCAAACATGAAACTGATACACAACATAAAAACCTTATCCACTACACACAGGCCCACAAGGAAGTTTTTCATTTAACTGCTTTGAAGAGGCAGCCGTGTAATGATGCCTAATTTAATCAGAGAGTATCATATCGATCAAGCAAGATAACTTTATATTCTAATCTCCTATATATAGTACTAACTAATAGTAAAAATAGTATTGTTGCCTATTCAAATTAAGCGTGCATGTATTCATGCATACTTCAGAGATCTACTATGTGTGTAACCATTTTAAAAGTGAAGGGTAAATATTTACATATTTCCACTGTAAGTATGTGTATAGATCTCCATAAATTATAGTATAATCGAATTAGAGAATATAAATCCAATTTACTAAAATGACTTGCTCGACAACCATAGTAAAAAAAACAATGGAAGTTTCTTACCGTGTCACCATCTTCCACATACCAATGTAGTCTATCAACTATCTGCACAATAAAAGCAAAGCCATAAGCTTCACGCAGCCTTAGATCCCTAGAAATCTATTGTCAGCTCAACTTTCAAAACATAAAATACAAACGAAATGGTTTTGAAAATACAAATGAACATCTCCATAGAACATTGGTAGTTGTGATAATCAAATTGCTCAAACATAAGAGCAAGTGAAGCTGAGCCATAAAAGGTTATCCTATCAAAGTAAATTTAATAAAAACCTATGTGCTTTTGCATCAGGCATATTCTTCCACAAGGGTTTATGAAATTAGATGTTTCATTTTATTATACAAATGATTTATTAACACACCTGATCAAGGAATCATGATTAATTCATAACCTAAAGGTATTCAATTTCCATCATTATTTGGGAATTAAGTAGAAAGATATAATGTATGGTATAACCATTTTGTTTTGTGTTTACAGATCATCAATCAGAAAGACACAAGGAGCACAGCGATCATACCTCTTTAAGCTTGTCTACCTTTGTGAAATGACGTCCATAGGAGGTATAACGTGCTCCGTGGATAAAGGGGGCGAGAAAGACACGTAGCTTCTTCTGCATTATCATAAATAGATCACAAAAATCCTTCTCTACAAATCATTTAAAAACAATAATGGATAGGGCGCATGAAACCTAAACCTAAACCATTTTGCAGCTTAGAGATAGACCTTTCTAATAAGGATGTCACATGATGCCTTGCAAATAGATCTTTATAATTTATATATATTGATTGCAGTATTGCACTAGCATAGCTACTAGGTATTGATAGGATTACTGGCAAAAGGAAAACAAATTTAAGTGGTTTGCAAGGAATGAGATCAAGGAATTACATGTCATAAACAACATTTACTCCCTTTACTCGTGATACATCATGATATAGAATATTAATATTCCATCCGTCTTAAAATTAAATGTGAAAAGGTCGTCTTGGATGTCCAAAACAAATGCAACATTTCCCTCTTTGCAAAGTTTCAATCCGAAACTACCCCTTTTCTCTAAAAATAACAATAACTATATTAGATCCAGTATTAGTCATTATTGAGGGGAATTTAAATATCATCTAGAAGGAGGGATGACCTTGCATGCTTATAGCTTAGTTAGTTTCCTATTCTATTATATGCATGTATGATGTATCTATATATTCTAGGATAATCAATGAGAAGAATCATGTTTGACATCTTTCATGGTATCAACCTTACGTTTGATTTTGGTTTTTCGATTTTTGTTTTCAATCTGTTTCGGTTTCGGGTTTTTTTTCTCGGTTTTACTATTTGGCCTTAAAGTTTTTAGAGAAAAAATTGGTCCAAAGTAATGAATTGAAGCTAGAAACTCTAGACTTACCATAATTTATTGATCTTCAAATATGATCTATATATTCTTAGAAATTACTTGACATTAAGTCTAATTATGATCCATAAAATACACTAACAAAAATTCAATAAAACACTTTACTCTATCGTTTTGGCTTTAATTAAGCGTCGGCTGAAGGAGGCAGCCCGGTCACTTGGTAGAGCTTTCACCGAGCCACTCCTCCGCCAAAACCCACCATCGGTGGGCCTCTTCACCGAGCCACTTAACACTAGGCACGGTGGCGAAGCAGTACTAGTGCTTCTGCTTCCTCTCACGGCTAAACACGAATCGAGCGGATACCGGCAGATCGAAGGGGTCGAAGCAATAGAGTTCAACTTCGTTGATCAGCTTGTTGGAAGGGGGATTGAATCAATCACGGACAAATTGAAGAACCCTAACTTGGGTGTGCATTTGGTGAGATCATTCCATCTTTGTTTTTCTTCTTGTTTACTTTTATCTTTCCGTTTAGACTGTTTGGCTGGGTTAGGGTTACTAGCATCTGGTTTTAAATAGGGAGAGCCATCCCCTATTTCTTGTGCTATTTCTACTTTCTTGTGATTTGATTGTGCATCACTTGTGTGTTGTTTACTTCTTATGAGTGACTGCATTTGATTGTGCATCGTAAGTGTTACACTTCTATTTTAAGGTGTTATCCGTGAATAGTGGTTGTATTTGTGGGCTTTGTCTGGTATTTTTTTGTTAGGGTGGGTTAGTGCGGTAAAATAGATGGAGGAGTCATTATGCTGCTCCCAGATCATGTTCGGTGACGAGAAGTGCAACTACAGGGAAAAAGGGTTGTAGATTACGATTGGCATCGTGGAATGTAGGAACGTTAACTAGTAAGTTATTAGAGTTAATAGACGCGATGAAGAGACGTAGGGGACAGATAGCGTGTCTTCAGGAGACTAGATGGCGGGGTAAGAGAGCAAAAGAGTGCAACGGGTATAAACTATGATATTCAGGATCAAATGGAACAAAAAATGAAGTAGGTTTCCTAGTTGCTAAAGAACTTCAAGATAATGTAGCGGAGGTGAGAAGATATGATGATAGAATTATGCTGTTAAGGATAGTAATAGGGGATGACGTAGTAGCAGTAGTTAGTGCGTATGCACCATAGGTTGGATTAGGGGAAGCGGAAAGAAGGAAGTTCTCGGAGAGTTTAGATCAAGTTATAGGAGACATACCTCGAGAAGAAAAAATATGCATAGGAGGAGATTTTAATAGGCATATTGGTAAGGATAATAATCACTTTCCTTTGGTGCATGGAGGCTTTAGGTATGGTCTTAGGAATGGCGGCGGTAAGGAGCTTCTTGACTTTGCATTAGCGCATGACTTAGGCGTTATAAATTCGTTTTTTAAGAAAAAGAAACTCGCATCTAATCACATTTAGCAGCGGCGGGAAACGCACGCAGATAGACGATTTGCTGATGAGAAGAAAAGACCGCACCTCGTGGAAGGACTGTAAGGTAATCCCGGGCAAGACAATAGTGACTCAACATCATATGTTGGTGGCGGATCTACGCATGAAGAGAGCAATTGTCGAACAAACCAAGAGAATTAGACCTACGGTCAAATGGGGCCAACTCAAAGACAAAAAGATTACCATCTTTAGAGAGAAGGTCGTACCAATGACCCACACTGGGCCACAGGAAGACGCAAACCAAAAGTGGGAGGCCATGGCCATTAGAGTCATTCAAGCAGCTAAATAAACTCTTGGAGTTACAACAAGTAGGACAGTTGGTCATAAGGAATCCTGGTGGTGGAACGAAGATGTACAGGAGAAGATAAGAATTAAACAACAAAGCTTTAGAGAGCTATTACACTGTAATAATGTGGAAGAACGAGCAGAACTAAAAGATAAATATAAGAAGGCCAAACGAGAGACGAAAAAGTCTGTGTCAGAGGCAAAGAACAGAGCTTATGAGAGGATGTACAAGCGACTGGAGACGAAAAAAAGAGAACATGACATGTTTAAGATTGTCAAAGCAAGACAACTCAAACAACGCAACAAAATAAGTGTTATTGTAAAAGCATCACAGTCGACGAAGTTACGAGAGCTCTTAAGAAAATGAGGAGAGCTAAGGCGGTGGGGCCAGACAACATACCGATTGAAGTGTGGAAGTGCCTGGGAGAAGAGGGATTGCAATGGCTAACAGTGTTATTCAACACTATCTTCAAGACAGGGAGGATGCTAGAGCAGTGGAGAAGTAGTGTCATAGTCCCCATATATAAGAAAAAAGGAGATGTCCAAGGTTGCGCAAACTACAGGGGAATAAAGCTCTTGAGTCACACGATGAAACTATGGGAAAGAGTTAATGACACGAGAATTTGACGTGAAACTCAGATAGCGATAAACCAATTTGGATTTATGTCAGGGCGCTCTACACAGAAGCCATACACGTCATAAGAAGGATAATAGAGAAATATAGAGAAAAGAAAAGGGACCATATGGTTTTCATTGACCTAGAAAAAGCCTATGACAGTGTACCGCGACAACTCATTTAGGAAAGTCTACGACATAGAAGGGTACCAGAGAGGTATATCAAGATAATCAAGGATATATATGACTGGGTAAAAACATGTGTGCGAGCACCAGTCGGAGACACAGACTTCTTCCCGGTGGAAGTGGGACTTCACCAAGGATCGGCATTGAGCCCATTTCTCTTCATAGTAGTGTTGGATGAGATGGCTAAGTCTATACAGAAGCCAGTTCCGTGATGCATGTTGTTTGCGGATGATATTGTGTTAATATCAGAATCTAAAAGGGTGCTTAACGAAAGGCTAGAACAGTGGAGAGCGGCACTAGAGCACAAAGGCTTTAGGATAAGTCGCTCTAAGACGGAATACATGCATTGTAGCTTTAGTGGAGAGAATGAAAAGGACACCCAAATCAGTATCCAGGGTCTGGCAGTCCCACAGACGTCTAGGTTCAAATACTTGGGCTCGTACGTACAGGAGGATGGAGAGATAGACAGTGATGTAGCCCACCGTGTTCAAGCACGATGGTGCAAGTGGAGACAGCATCAGGGATTTTGTGTGATAAGAGGTTTCCAGCAAAACTAAAGGGAAAACTATATAGAGTGGCAGTACGTCCAGCTATGCTATACGGAACAGACTGTCGGGCCATAAAGAAACCGCACGAGCGACAAATAGAGGTCGCGGAATGCGAATGCTAAGGTGGATGTGTGGACACACAAGACTGGATCGGATAAGGAACGACGTGTTTCGACAAAAAGGCTGGAGGTGGCTTGTATCACGGATAAAATACAAGAGGGAAGATTAAGATGGTTTGGGCACGTGAAGAGGAGACCGATGTTAGAGCCTGTTAGAGCAGTAGAGAACATCACCCTAGAGGGTAGGAGGAGTAGAGGAAGACCTAAGTTGACTTGGGACGAGATAATTAGGCGAGATATGGCAGAGTTGCACCTCTCCGAGCACATGATCGAGGATAGGAGTGCGTGGAGGCATAGAATTAAAGTAAGGACTTCTAGTGGGATCTGTGGGTAGGACGAGTAAAGGAAGACCTAATGCGTGACCCCCGCGTGATGTGTAGGTAATCGACAGTTGTCCTTTATAGGTGAAACATGCTGCTTATTTGATGTATGCACTATTTTCAGGTGTTATGCTTATGGGTATGCACAGATGCTGTTATTCACTATTTTCATGCTGCTATTTGATGTATGCACTATTTTCAGGTGTTATGCTTATGTGATGTATGTTATTCATATGAATATACTTAAGAATATGCCTATGCTTATTCTAAACCTTTATGTGATATATACTTATGTGTTGCATGCTATATAATCTGCTTGCTATCGTTCTCGAGTCGAGGGCCTCTTTGGAAGCAGTCTCTCTATCTCTCTCTAGATAGAGGAAAGACTCGCCACCACCTACCCCTCCCAGACCCTACTTTTTAGTGGGACATACTAGGTATGTTTGTTTGTTTGTTTTTGTATTTAATCTATCGATTTAAACAAACAAGTTTAAAGATTATTCCAAAAACTTAAAGATTAAATCTTTTTTAGATAAAACAAGTTAAATAAGTAACTAATATGCTAGTCATTCTTTTAAGTGTATGGATAGTTATATACACCTATAAGTTTACAAGTTTGGTTGTATGGTTTTGATTCGATTTTTTCATCTTTTGTTATAAGCAAACCCGAAACCCAGCCAAAAAAAGCGTTTTTAAAAAGCCATCAAACCAAACCATCGGTTTCTTATTGGTTTTGGTTTTTTCGGTTCAGTTGCGTCAGTTATTTTGGTTGCAATTCGGTTATTTCGGTTTCTTGCTCACCCCTATATTTATTCACATATACAGATATACTGTATTATTGTAGATTATCATTGTATGGTTAGTATAGAAACTTTCTTGTGTTGATAGCTTAGTTTCCTATTCTATTGTATGCATTAGACCTGCCAATTTTGACCCAAATGGGTATATTTAGGTTGATTTGGGTAGTAATAATTAAGTAATGCGTTAGATTGGGTTAAATTATATTTCTAAGAGGGTCAAGTTGGGTAACTCTAAAACTAGAAAAAGTGATCAACGGGTCAAGATGGGTCATAAAAAACAAGGAACGGGTCAGGATGGGTTGATTAGATTTTCTCATAACCAATCTTTCTCCACCTCATTTTTTCTCTAAAATCCACGCATAGTCTCACATCTAAGTGATAGCGATAAACATATTGGACTTATGAACGGGTCAAGATCGGTTTACGGGTCATATGAGATGAACGGGTCGGCAGCCGGGTCGGCAGCCGGGTCGGCAACCGGGCGTCGTAAAAGACCACAATATACATGCACAACCCACGTCTACCATCACCAAGCAGTTTATAACTTTTTATTTTTATTTTATTAATATTTGCTTAAAGTTTAATTTTAAATGCGTTTGTCTAGTTGTACCTTAAGGCAGGATTGTTCACGAGCCGAGCCGAGCCGAGCCTAACCGAGCGGACATTTGCTCATGCTTGGCTTGTTTTCAAACCGAACCGAGCCGATCGGCTCATTTACAACCAAGCGGAAAATCGAACAAGCATTTTTCGAGCCTTAGATTTTCGAGCGAGCGTCGAGTGAGCGCAAACGAGCGGAAAACAATATATACAACCCAGCTATTTTGTGTGTCATACGATTTATACTTCAGCTAATAAGGTTTAATGACTTAAAAATAAGTCACATTTCATTATATAATATTTTCGTGAATGACAATACGTTGTGGCTGATGATAAAGTTAAGGTTGTATCCGATAAGGCGAAGAGCATATTGCAGATAATGATGACGGTGAGAGCGGGTGATGATCTAAAAAATATCTTTTTAACTGCTTAGGATTTCGCTTTTATGTTTAATGTAGAATTCTTTATCAGGTTGAGTGATCAATTATGCATAAATATAATTATATATTTGTATAAAATGGTTAAATCTACTAGAGTGCTACGTATAAACTATAAATACATATTAATTCAATCCGAACCGAACTGAGTGGACCTTTGCTCATGGTTGGCTCGTTTACAAACCGATCCGAGCCGATCGGCTCGTTTACAACCGAGCAAAAATTCAAACGAGCATTTTTCGAGCAAAAATTTGAACGAGCATTTTTCAAGCAAAAATTCGCACGAACATTTTTCAAGCAAATTTCGAACGAACATCGAGCGAACAGCGAGCGGTTTAAACAACCCTACCTTAAGGTATTAGAATAATACTTAGTTATATTTTTTCTTTCATTAGAACGTGGTTGTCCACTACATTGGATTGATCTATGTATGGAATTGTTAATCCATGTGGTTTTTTTAGTCTAAACCCATTTTGACCCGACCCATCCTGACCCAAATCCATCCTGACCCGAATCCATTCTAACCCATTTTTAAATTAGTGCATTCTGATCCAAGCTCATCCTAACCCAAACCCATTCTGACCTGGCACCCGACCCAACCCGACCCGCCCATCTTGCCAGGTATAGTATGCATGTATCAATATATTCTTGGATAAACAATGAGAAGTATCACGTTTGATATCTTTCGCTAACTAAATAGATAAACTAAGGTGACGTTAATACTCTTAATTTGAAGGAAATATTAACCTTCATAGAACAAAAGACAAATGAAAATAAAGCATATATGAAATAACATAAAAACTAAAATAAAGCATATATGAAATAACATAAAAACTAACATATGGATCATCTTTCACCATACCTTCCATCTGTTGAGCTGATTAAGAACATTTGGTTCACAAACGGCTTTTGCATCTTCAACACTACCCCCATCTTCTAATTTATTCAAGGCTGCTTTTACAGCCTGTGAAAGTAAAAAAGAAATACAGATAAAACCACCTTGTGAGTTTAAACTTACTTAACTTTATAAATTTGTCATTTAGACCGGTTGGTTTACCACCTTTACAGAAGCCTCCACCTTTCCCATGGTTATAGTCTTATCCAATCCATATTGTGGGGCGTATATTTCATGAGTACATCTCCTTTTCTTCTCGTTAATGAATTCTTCAAAATCAAATGAAGATGTGGAATCTTTCATTAACTTTAAAATCCTATACACCAAAATATTATATTAAAAACTCATGAAAATAAACTTGGTAATCAGTTGATTATATTATTGTATGATTGTGCATTGTGTATTATGATTTACAAAGTGATTAAAAAGGGTATAAATATAGTACATGGAACCTTTCATACAACCTAACATAAGACCTAATATTAACGGTCTAACATAAGACCTTTCATATGACCCAAGATTAATTGTCTAATACATGATGACACTTGAACAGTGAATAAACAAAAAGCTTGCAACATAAGAATTAAGACATAAGCACCTCGTTTTCATGCCAGCATCTAATTTAGGAGATGTACTCACTACCGTCTTCTTCACTGGCATAGAAGAAAAACATTGTACTATTTGTGTATCTTTGTGTGATGACTTGCTTCTAACCATGTTAGAAGGTTGCTCCAAATTTCCCAACATGGATTTGTTGTCATGAAAGGAAGACATCTCTTTGTGCATGGTTAAAGACTTGACTTTACCGTGCAGTAGCACCATAAGCAACTCTGTTGTACCGTCTTTCAGTCACTTTTGGCATATTTCCGGTTTCAGGTAAATTAAGATTTCCAAAGGCCTTGCTCCTTCTTTGTATCACTATATCTGTAATACTTCCTTCTTGATTCCTTTTTCGTTTAATGGAAGGAAATAAAAGATGATTTCTTTTTGGTGTCTCTAAATTTGGAATGATATCATGCTTCCTGGAAATAGTATTAATTAGCATATCATACCATATGTCCATATGTGTATTAAATTATGCGGCAAGATAACTTACAGGCAATACATTAAGATGCGCTTAGGCAAGAGATCATCCCATGCTCTTTGCTTGATAGTTCCATCAGCACTACTGTTGAAAGCAATTTTCCTGAACAAATATCATTAACTGGTAAATCCAGGTTCTTTGTTGAAGGCATAAAATTCAAGGGCAAAACTGTAATTACTTAGGCAAGCATTTCCGATGATATGCCTTGGGGCATCGCCTACAGATTGCAAATTGCAATTCATATTCATCTTTATTTTCTCCTTGTTGACAACGAAGGCATTTATGCATGGGACAAGTGAAAGATTCTCCTGCAGCTATTTGACTTTCAAGTTGTGTTGCCAGGATGTCATCAGATGGGTAGAGCGCTTTTGCAACACATTTAGGATGATAAAAATGGCCACAAGTTGCAGAAATACAAGGGAAGACCTAAGATGCGAATTTAATGAACAATATTTTAATGAAAAACAGCGTACTAATCAATCATGCATCCAAACTCCACATGAACTCCATATACAAAAGTGCAAAAAGTAGGATTGTTGGTTTCAGCTGAAATCTTGCAATATGCATCATGAATAAACTTTAGGTTATTGAACTCATCTCTAAGTTCAACTGTTCAGGTGGGGACTTTCACAACAAATATATCTCACACCATGCCACGATATAGGGGTTACATATATATACATTCTGCAAATATCAGAAGTACTGAGCACATCTGTTGCACAATGTTCTATACCATTAACAATAAATCAATTGCATTTGGGAAGAACCGAAGAACATATATAAAATATTCTATTTGTTTTTAGGGTTGGTAATAGTAGAACCTCAGCAGCAGAAGACTTATCAGAGGAGCCCAAATCTCCACAAACAAAGCACTGATGTTTCTGATGTTTACAGTTATCACAAAGAAAAGTTGCAATTGCCTGCGAACAGTGTTCATAGATGATAATGCTCAAGCCAAGTGAACATGATAAGAATGGAAAGATAGACATGATACAGAGAGGTTCATACCTCGTATTGAGCTGCATTTGCAAAGCCAAGGGACTCACAACAAGTGTCAACTCCGGTCTGTACAGTTGGATGAAAAGATCGTATACATTGTCCTTCACAGCTGTCATATGTGGAGAACTGGTGTAAGCTAATACACACACACACACACGTGTAAACACACACACATTATAAATTAACAGAACAGATTACACATCAGGCACTGTTTTAATGTTAATGACTAAGCAAAGAAAGACACTTCACAAATATGAAAGCATAAGGAAATTCACTACTGATACATGGACATCCTAATTCATCAAACATTAAGAAACCTAACACTATGGATATAAATAATCTATTTGATGTCCGAACTAAGTCACCCTACAAAGGAATTAAATCCATACGCGAGAACATCACCGCCATTGTCACAGAATGCACAGACAGAATCAAATATTCCTTCAGGTTCATCATCAACTTCATCATCAAAGTCATCATCAAAGCCAGAAGCTATGAAATTGAACTTGTCTGACGTTCGCTTATCCTTCAATGCCAAAGAAAGAGACAAAATTCCTTCAATATAGGTAAACTTTAAAGCACAAGAATGGACCAGGTACAATAACAAGAGAAAAACATGGAAAAGACAATGCAATTAACCTCATGAAGAATTTCTCTTCGCCCACAATTCTCATTCTCCATCAAAAACGCTTCAAGATACTGCCAAAATCTCAGGTGTCAACACATGCACAGTGACACTAAAATTAAGCAGTAAATACAATTCCTCCTTCCAATCAACAATTGACGTTTTCTTTTAGTGTAGCATGACAAAACTTAAGATCGATCGTTAAATGTGGATCAAAAGGACCAGCATTTTTAGTTTTTACCAGTTTTGCAAAATTTGGCATTAATTGCCGATTAATCTGCGACTAATCGAAAATCAGCCCCTCACCTAGTAATTTTTTATAATCGGTCGAACAATGATAAAAATCAGACCTAAGCGGACCCTAGGCGGCCTTAATTGGCCAAAAGTCCGTGATTCCGTGGATATTCCGGCGAGATTCCGGCTGAAGTTCAAAAAATCCTGCCAAATATGTGTCTTTACACATCAAACTGAACTTTTTAATTAATTTACATATGAAAATATGTGTATTTATATATATATAACTGAAAATTATATATAAAAATTTCAAGCCGATTAATCCCGATCAACCACCGGACTGGCTCCACCCATTTCTACAACACTGATTTTGAGCATGCAACGAAGATCAAACCTTCGATTTCGCCAAATCCTTATCATAAGCCACAGCACTTCGAACCAACGGCAAGTGATCAGAGAGACACTTCTCAAGAGACTCACCCAAATCACACAAACTGCACGATCAACAACAGTAAACATCTCAACAACAAACACAAACTAAAAAAAACCAGATCAACGCATTCAGTCACTCCAACACAAACCACAAGCACCTCAAACTCTTCATCAAATGACTCAAAATCTCATCTCCAGATGCATGAACATTCCTCTTCACAAAATGCAGGCACCGAGTCACAACCATCACACTCCTAACCACTTCTTCATAACTCCTCCTCGGTTTCTGAAGCTTTATCCACACGTTCCGTTTATTCCCCTTCGACAGCGCGTAAACTTCCGGCACGGCGTACGATAGCTCCAACCGCCAGGCGATCGCCTCCTTGTAGACCGACCGGAGGCCTCCGTCGGCCGCTCCGAGCAACGCGACCGGCGAACCGGCGGTTCCGATGACGTCGGTGTGATCGGTCCAGTGAAGCGGTAGGATTGAGAATGGAACCGGTGCGTTGTGGGAGTTGAGGAAGTGGTAGTTTGTGAGGTGGTTGATGATGATTTCACCTTCGTCGTCGGAAGACGCCATGAAAGGACCTTGAAACCCTAGAAATGGAGGTTGTGAGTTTTGAAGGTTTTTGGTACGGAAGTGGAGGTGGTGGTGGGAAGGAGGAAGGGGTGCTATACAGAGCTATAAACGTGATACGTGAGACGTGGAGCGGGAATTTTTTTTTTTTTCGGTTTATATACTTTTACCGGATTTTCTTGCTTTTAAGATGTAACTTTTCATGTTCAATAAGCGAAACCTAAAGACCTGGCGGCACTCTTTCTTGTGTGTTCATAGGAAATCTTTTCTATTTCTTTAATCTCCTAACTTTTTACTTTCAACTTTAGTCTACTATACGTTTTATTTTTTGTAAAATTTCATTTTACATTTAGTTTTAAGTTTTACAAGTTAACACAATACAAAATGCATGTGTGTTTCAACATTTTTACGTTGTGCAATAAGTTTTTTCGTAAACTTTTGTGAGCTAACACGGCGCAATGTGCGTGTGTAGTTCAACATTTTACATCTATTTTTTCCGTTTGAAAGGTTTGTCGCAACGTGCTGGTCCTAAATCAACTTGATAATACTTTTCTATGTTTTATGTTTCGCTATAGTTTATTCGTATTGAAAAAAGTAACTATCGCTGCTGCCTCTCTCTCTCTCTAACGGCTCTCTCTCTTTCTCTTCTCCATCCCCAATTCTCCGGTCACCACCACCACCTCCGGTCTCCGGTCACCACCACCGGTCACCACTACCTCCACCACCGGTAAGCTAGCCAGGTTTGAAGTTTTCACTCTATCTCTCTCCTCTCTCTGCTCTCTCTCTCTCTCTCTCTAAATAGGTCTCTCCACCTCCGCTCTCTACCCCGGTCACCACCACTACCACCGGTCACCACCACCACCATCATCACCGCAACTCGCCGGAGCACCTGCCGGACCTCCTCCCCCTCACCGTCGCCGGAGCACCTGCCGGACCTCCTCCACCTCCTTTCACAGACGCCGTACAAACGCCACCTTAATTGGTGGTACATTTGGTGAGATCGTTCCATTCTTGTGTTTTTCTTTAATTATATTTCTACGTTTAAATTGTTTGGCTTGGTTAGGAATACCGACATCTAGGGAGAGTCACCCCCCTTTTTGGGTGCTTCTGTTTATTCTGTTTGGCTCTTACCTGTGTTTGTTCGGTTTAAAGTGTCGTTTGGCTTGTGTTGTGTTCACCTCGTGTTTTGTTGACCCGTCTTTAGTGGTTGTTTAAGGTGTGTTAGTGCGGTAATATAGATATCGAGAGGCATTTGGCTGCCCCGAGATCATGTTCGGTGAAGAGAGGTGCTACTAAAGGGAAAAAAGGTTATAGTTTACAAGTGGCATCGTGGAATGTAGGAACTCTAACTAGTAAGTTATTAGAGTTAATAGATATGCTGAAGAGACGTAGGGTTCAGATAGCGTGCCTTCAGGAGACAAGATGGCGGGGTGGGAGAGCAAAAGACTGCAACGGTTATAAACTGTGGTACTCAGGGTCAGATGGTACAAAAAATGGAGTAGGTTTTCTAGTTGCTAAGGAACTTCAGGATAATGTAGTGGAAGTGAGAAGATACGATGATAGACTGATGATGTTAAGAATAGTAATAGGGGACGAGGTAGCGGTAGTAGTTAGTGCGTATGCACTACAGGTTGGATTAGGGGAAACGGAAAGAAATAAGTTCTAGGAGACTTTAGATCAGGTTATGGGAGACATACCTAGACAAGAAAAAATATGCATAGGAGGAGATTTTAATGGGCATATCGGTAAGGGTAATGATCAATTCATGTCGGTGCATGGAGGGTTTGGGTATGGTCTGAGGAATGACGGCGGGAGGGAGCTCCTTGACTTTGCTTTAGCGCATGATCTGGGCATCATAAATTAGTTTTTTAAGAAAAGAGATTCGCATCTGATCACCTTTAGCAGCGGCGGGAGACACACTCAGATAGACTACATGCTGATGAGGGGAGAAGATCGTAACTCGTGAAAGACTGTAAGGCAATCCCGGGAGAGACGGTAGTCACTCAACATCATATGTTGGTGGCTGATCTACGCGTGAAGAGAGCAATTGTTCAACCAACTAAGAAAATCAGACCTACGATCAGATGGGGCCAGCTCAAAGACGAAAAGATTACCACCTTTAGAGATAAGGTTATACTTATGATCCAAACTGGGCCACAGGAAGACGCAAACCAAATGTGGGAGGATATGGCAACTGCAGTTATGCAAGCAGCTAAAGAAACTCTTGGACTTGTAACAAATAGGACAGTAGGTCATAAGGAAGCCTGGTGGTGGAATGAAAACGTACAGGAGAAGATAAGAACTAAACAACAAAGTTTCAGAGACCTTTACACTGTACTAATGACGAAGAACGAGCGGAGCTAAAAGATAAATACAAGGAGGCTAAGCGAGAGGCGAAAAAGTCCGTGTCAGAGGCAAAGAACACATCGTACGAGAGAATGTATAAGCGATTAGAGACGAAAGAAGGAGAATATGAAATTTTTAAGCTTGCCAGGGCAAGAGAAAGTAGAAAACAAGACCTGAGAATGGTCAAGTTTATAAAGGCCGCGGATGGAAAAGTATTGCTGAAGGAGAACGACATCAAGGCAAGATGGAAAACATACTTCGATAACCTTTTCAACATAAGGAACCCTAACCAACAAACTACGATTAATATGCCAAATCAACCAATCCAACAAAACAAGTGTTACTGTAGAAGTATCACAGTCGACGAAGTTACGAGAGCGTTGAAGAAAATGGGAAGGGCTAAGGCGGTGGGGCCAGACAACATATCGATTGAAGTGTGGAAGTGCCTAGGAAACGAGGGTCTGCAATGGCTAACAGACTTATTTAACACCATCTTCAAAACCGGGAGGATGCCAGAGCAATGGAGAAGTAGTTTCATAGTCCCCATATATAAGAAAAAAGAAGATGTCCAATGTTGTGCAAATTACAGGGGAATAAAGCTATTGAGTCACACGATGAAACTATTGGAAAGAGTTATTGACACGAGGATTAGACGAGAAACTCAGATTGCGGTGAACCAATTTGGATTTATGCCAGGACGCTCCACAACAGAAGCCATACACGTCATAAGAAGGATAATAGAGAAATATAGAGAAAAGAAAAGGGACCTTCATATGGTATTCATTGACCTAGAAAAGCATATGACAGTGTGCCGCATCAACTAATTTGGGAAAGTTTACGACTCAGAAGGGTACCAGAGAAGTATATCAAAATAATAATGGATATGTATGAAGGGGCAAAAACGTGTGTGCGAGCACCAGTCGGAGACACAGACTTCTTTCCGGTGGAAGTGGGACTACACCAAGGATCGGCATTAAGCCCATTTCTATTCACAATAGTGCTGAATGAGATGACCAAGTCTATACAAGAGCCTGTCCCGTGGTGCATGCTGTTTGCAGATGATATTGTCCTAATATCAAAATCTAAAATGGTGCTTAACGAGATGCTAGAACAGTGGAGAGCAGCACTAGAGAGCAGAGGCTTAACGATAAGTCGCTCTAAGACTGAATACATACATTGTAACTTTAGTGGTGAGGCTGAAGAGGACACACAGATCAGCATCCAGGGTATGACAGTACCACAGACATCAACGTTCAAATACCTGGGCTTGTACGTCCAGAAGGACGGAGAGATACACAGCGATGTAGCTCACCGTGTGCAATCAGGATGGTGCAAATGGAGAGCAGCATCAGGGATCCTGTGTGATAAGAGGTTCCCAGCAAAATTAAAGGGAAAACTTTACAGAGTGGCAGTACGTCCAACTATGTTATACGGAACAGACTGTTGGGCCATAAAGAAATCGCACCAGAGACAAATAGAGGTCGCGGAAATGCGTATGCTGAGGTGGATGTGTGGACACACAAGATTGGACCGAATAAGAAACGACGCGATTCGACAGAGGCTGGAGGTGGCGTGTATCACAGATAAAATAAGAGAGGGAAGATTAAGATGGTTTGGGCATGTAAAGCGAAGGTCGATGGTAGCACCCGTTAGAGCAGTAGAGAACATCACCGTATAGGGTAGGAGGAATAGAGGCCGACCTAGGTTGATTTGGGACGAAATAATTAGGCGAGATATGGTAGACTTGCACCTCTTTGAGCATATGATCGAGGATAGGAGTGAGTGGAGACGTAGAATTAAAATTAAGGACTTCTAGCGGGACCGGTGGGTAGGAAGGGTAGACGTAGATCTTGGGTAGGAAGAGTAGACGTAGATGTGTTGCGGCCCACCTGTCTTCCTTTATTTGATGTACACACTTTCTATGTATTTAAGTAATTTATACCTGTGTGTTGTCTGACTTACTTTATGTTTGCGATTGCGACTGTTATTGGTTTTCGTTAACGAGTCGGGGGTCTCTTCGGAAGCAGTCTCTCTATCTCCCAAGATAGAGGAAAGACTCACCGCCACCTACCCCTCCCAGACCCCGCTCTTGAGTGGGATTTACTGGGTATGTTTGTTTGTTTTTTATAGTTTATTCGTATTGACACATTACAATTTTAATATTGGTGGTAACTGGTAGTGGTGTGACATTGATTATACTTGGTGTGGTTTTAAGCCCGGCTAGGCCTGTAAATGAACCGAACGAACACGAACATCAGCATGTTCGTGTTCGTTCATTTAACTTTTACCGAACACGAACACGAACACGAACACATTATCAAACATGTTTTTTTGTTCATGCTCGTTCATTAAGAAATGAAAATGTTCGTGTTCGTTCATGTTTATTTGTTAAGAAACTAAATGAACAGTTCCCGAACATAAACGAACACAAATGAACAATAATAAATGACATAAATGAACAATAATAAACAAACAAAACTAAATAGAAAAAACCTTAAATGATCATTTTGGAATTTTTAGGTGTATTAGTGGAAATTAAATTCTCACTAAACTTATAAGTTTGTAGCATAACTTAATACACTTATGTTTCAAATATATACACCTAATACTCTTTTATTAACATGTTAATATATATAAATAAACAAACATAAATGAACAAACATAAACGAACGTAAATGAACAAACATATATGAACGAACATAAACGAACGTTCATGAACGTAAACGAACGAACAAAGCATGTGTTCATGTTTGTTCGTTTAATTAAACGAACATGATTTTTTTTTGTTCATGTTCGTTCATTTTCTAAATAAACGAACATAAACGAACATCCCGTCGAACAGTTCATGAACAACTCATGGACGTTTGGTTCATTACAGGCCTAACCCCGGCCGCAAAGCAGGGACTTAATTTTAGTTATGTCTAAGCTTGAACCAAATAAATAATTTTCTTTTTAATTTTCAGTTACTCTCGAATTAAAGTGACACCGTTTTTGTGGTCTATGAAGGTTGAATAAAGGTTAATAATTATGAAATCGTATAGTATTAAGATACGCTATTTTTTCGGACTTGACATGTAGTAACAGTTGTATAAAGGTTGAATAATGATAAAATTGTGTTTTTAAGTTTTGAAAAATCTAAGAATGAATTACTAAGATATGTAGATTGGGGAGGGAAATTAAACCTCTAAAGTTATGGTTTTTAAAAATCAAAAAGACTGCAACCTTAACTATACGATAGATGTTGAATGATAACAAAGTTTAGAAAACTACGAAAACAGTTAGAATATCCGAAAACAATATCGGGTAGTATAAAAAATATCTTGTTAGTAAAAATAGAAACCAAGATAATTTGAATAACAATCAACTCATTAATCTTTATCTTTATTTTTATACTAGGTTACAATCTCGTGTAATACACGGGCTAAATAAATTTATTGTTACATGGTTTGTAATATAAAAATTTGTCATAAATATTCGGTATTATACGGATTGAATAAACTCATGTATTACACTTTTGAAAAATTGAAGTTAACATATTGAAATTTTAATTATTGATAATTATTAATTAATAAATACCTTGTGACGCCCTAAACCCGGCAGGGCACCGGAGGCACGTCACGCAGTTGGATTAATATTTTAAACATAAATCAGAGCTTTCTATTTACAGCGGAAGACTTTAAACTGTAACACCCGGACCTCCAAAGGGTCCGTTTAAGTTAAATAAACATGCGGAATTTGGTCCCAGAAAATTTCATTAACATTTAACTCCCAAAATATGTGTTTCGTGTCAACCGACACTCAAAAATGAAGTTTAACAATCCATTTACATACACACGTGATAGGAAGTTTCAAAATAATGTTAACGCGTTAGTTTTCTACAAAAGAAACGTGTATGCAAGTCCCGTTCGATCCTTGTATGCCCTATCGATCACTTTAGCCTTCCGGTCCCGTAACACCTGAAAACACACGTTTAGACATCCATTAGTTCATAGGAACTAAGTAAGTACATTCCAACATTCATTTTAGGGTCTTTACGGGGGTTTAAACGGTCTCGGAACGCGAGAAGACAACAAAAGAACTCGGAGGCAAATTTTTTTTTTTTTTTTTATATATGGGACGTAACTTACGTCCTTAGGACGTAACTTACGTCCTTAACTCTTCTCCCCTGATTTGTGGACGTAAGGCAGTAGCTCAGGACCCCCAGGTGGAGAGGACGTAGCTTACGTCCTTATGGACGTAACTTACGGTAGTCCCTGCAGCAACTCCTTATTTTTGACCCGTTAAGGGTCGTTTCGCGTTCCCGAACCACCCCTTTCGATCCCGATTGTTCCAAACACCCGGAAATAACATATTTTATCATATACGTGATTCCCATGGAGTTTCAACGAGTCTAACCCGACTCTTGGCAATATACCAAAATTTTTCTATTTGTTTGGTATTTAATTCCTTAATTAACCCATTTATGGTTCGTTTGTTCTTTAGAGTTCCCGACCGTTCCGACAACCATGGAACCGGTCTATTATAACATATTACATATGTTTGGTGAGTTCTTAGACCCAACCCATCCCATTTGCTTATCATAACGCAAATTTTCCTTTTCATACCGAATTTGCCCCTTATAGGGTCAATCCCATTTTAATGAGCGGTTTGCCATTCCTTCGCGAACGACCGCTTTCCTTGGCGTTACCCAACGTCCACACACATTGCAAATCGTAGGGATAACCCTTTACCCTAGTGTTCACACACGATGTGAATCACTTTAATCCGGGTTTGTCCTTTCTTCCCATTTCCATGGGACGGTCACGCACGTCATGACTCGTTCTGTTCCACAACCATGTGGTATAACACTAAAGTGTCATTTTCCGTTATGTTCACGCACGTCGTGAATCATTTGTCATAGAAGCTCACATACGGTGCAAGTCAACTATTTATCCTTTTTAAACGTGGTTTTCTGTAAGGCCCCGATCCGGGCACCTCACAGTTGGTCGTCATCACCCATAAAACATACATTTAATATAACTTAATAAAAACTATGCAGCGGAAACTTTAAATTTTACTATAAATGCTTTTGCAAAGTAATACAACACCTGTTACAAAATATCATTTGTTTGCATTACAATACAAAAACATTAACAAAAGAATGCCATCCCAAAAGAGCTGAGTAGCCGCCTCGTGCCATCCTCAGCAACACTACCTGCCAACTGGAAAATACATAAAAGTCAGCGTTGCTGAGTGAGTTCTAGTTTTGTAATAAAACATACTTTTACTTATTTAAAAGTATCCTTTCGTTCATGCGTTCATACATCATACGTACACATAGATAATATTCGTTATTATCTCATCATTCGTTATTCATCATTATCTTTAACTCCTCGTATGGATTCTGTCAGGCTTTACCCACTTCATAGCACTCGGCTATGATTACTGTGGTCGAATGACAAGAATCCCGTTCATACTTACTTGCACGCATTGAAAGGTTAATTGTACCAATACCATATGCTACACCCCGAACGTTATTAGCTACCGGGCCGAAGTCAATCCATAGACAGCTAAACGTAGTGCCACAGTACGGGCCGAGGTCAACAAATGAACAACAAGCGTATTCCACGGTACTGGGCCGAAGTCTATGGAGGGACAGCTAAACATGGTGCCACGGTACTAGAGGTAAGCGGTAGAGGTACCATGACCATGGTCAATCACATAGAAGGACCAATCGCGTTATTCAATGCTTGCAAGACATATTCATTCGTTCATTAATGCATGTATTCATCATCATTCTTCATTTCGTTCATTCGTTAATACATGCATTCGTCATCATGTTCCTCTTTCATTATCTTTCACTTTACGATACATAATACTTCATTAATTCATTTCTCGTTAATCGTAAAGTTTCAGAAAGATAACATACACAATCACAAGGAACATACACACATCATAATATTCATCATACATTCATCATCATACATTCATCTCATACGTACATCATCATGCATAGCATCATACCTTACTTAACAATATTTTAATAATATTGTTAACAATAATATACTAATAATAATATTAGTAACAATTAGGGTTAATCATTCTCATCATTATATGCATGAGACATCGTCATTTATTAACCCTAGTCAACCCTGGTCAAACCTCGAACTTTGGACTTACTGGAAATTCCTGAAAATTTCTAAGTGTTTAGGCGTTTTAGCACTATTGGGCGTATAAGCCCTCTGGGCGTATGAGCACTATTAGCCGTATGAGCACTGCTGGTCTTTTCACTTAACACTTAGATTTATCAGCTGGTCATACGACCACACTGTTGGTCGTATGACCACTGCTGGTCGTACCACCCCTGGACTTAGGAACATATTTGGATCATACGACCACTGTTGGTCGTATGAGTCTATACTTAGAAAATTTCCACATGATCATACGACCACTGTTGGTCGTATGAGTCCTATGGGCCTCATACTTAGAAATATCACATATTCATACGACCACTGTTAGTCGTATGAGTCCTATGGCTCAACACTTAGAAACATAAATTTGTCATACGACCACCCTGCTGGTCGTATGAGTCCTATTGGACCCAACACTTAGAAAAATATTCTGGTCATACGACCACACTGTTGGTCGTATGACCACTAGTGGACTTACCAACTTTTGCTTAATTATTCTAAGTCCCATTTTCAGTCACATTAGCATCTTACTCATGTGTCTAATTCATAATCCGAATCTAAAACATCAAATGCCTATTTCTAAACATATGCACATAATTCTAAGCATAAATCTAACATAAACATAACATACATACAATTAATTCATACGGGTATCAACCCACAATTTTATAAAAGCATATTACATGCATTTCCAGCCCCAAAACATTAAAAACAGTAAAAACGGGGTCTAGAACTCACCTTAATTGGTCTTCGGGTTTTGGATGCCCTTTCCTTGAACTTCTCAGTCGTTTATACACCTAAAACACACACACAGAGCAACCCGAACACACTAGTCACATTTATATGCTCATGTATGGTTCTAGAATCGTCCTAACATCATAAATTCGGGATTTCTTAGCAAAAACTTCGAATTTCTCAGATCCTTCTTCAAAATTCTGATGGTTTTCTGCTCCTTCTACTTTCTCTTTCTAAAGATATCGAATGCAGTGAAAATGCAGACAACGTGGGTGCCATACCACCTTTATATAAAGATTAATAGAAAGTTTGTCAATTGACACTTTTGGCCCTTAAACAAAAGTAACTTTTGTTTTTCTTTCCTTTCTCTTTCTATTTTATTCTTTTAGATTCTTTACTAAAAATTTACGGGTGTTACAAGTCCACCCCCTTATATAGGTTTCGTCCCCGAAACCTGTTATTCCTCAAACAGATGTGGGTAGTGTTGTCTCATCTCTTCTTCAGTCTCCCACGTAGACTCGGATCCCTTCCTGTGCTTCCACTGTACACGCACAAGAGGAACCACTTTATTCCTCAACCTCTTTTCTTTACGATCAATGATTGCCACTGGTTGCTCCACGTAGTTGAGCCGTTCATCTACTTCAATATCCTCCAGTGGTACAACCATGTCTTCATCAGCTAAGCACTTCCTCAGATGAGATACATGGAATGTGGGATGAATTCCACTTAACTCATCTGGCAGTTCAAGTCGATAGGCCACCTCTCCTACTCGTGCGATAATTCGGAAAGGTCCTATGTATCTCGGGCTTAGCTTACCTCGTTTCCTGAATCTAATGATTCCTTTCCAAGGTGAGACCTTCAACATAACTCGGTCACCAACCTTGAACTCTATCGGCCTCCGCCTCTTGTCAGCATACGACTTTTGCCTATCTTTCGCCGCCTTCATGAAGGCGTTGATCTTTTCTAATTTCTCAGTCGTTGCTTCGATCACCTCAACACCTCCCAGTTCTTTCTGCCCAATGTCTCCCCAACATACGGGCGTCTACACCTCCTCCCGTATAGCATCTCGTAAGGTGGCATGCCAATGCTGGCGTGATAACTATTGTTGTACGAGAATTCTGCTAACGGCAGGTGATTGTCCCAACTTCCTCCAAAGTCAATCACGCACGCCCGAAGCATGTCTTCGAGTGTTTGGATCGTCCTCTCAGACTGACCGTCTGTCTGAGGGTGATATGCTGTACTAATGTGTAGTCTCGTCCCCATCGCATCATGAAATCTCTTCCAAAACTTGGAGGTAAACCGGGTGTCACGATCAGACACATAGACACCGGCACACCATGACGAGCTACAATTTCTTTGATGAACAGATCCGCCAATCTTTCGGATGAGTACGTTTCACGGATCGGTAGGAAGTGGGCACTCTTCGTCAGGCGGTCGACTATCACCCATATTGCATCATACCCTTTAGGGGTACGTGGTAACTTCGTGATGAAATCCATGGTGATATGCTCCCACTTCCACTCGGGTATATCCAACGGTTGGATCTTTCCGTAGGGCTTCTGGTGTTCCGCCTTCACTTGTAAACAAGTCAGGCACTTACTTACGTACTCCACTACGTCGCGTTTCATACCCGGCCACCAGTAATCCTTCTTCATATCGTGGTACATTTGGTAGCACCGGGGTGAATGGAGTATCGAGTCTTATGGGCCTCATCCATGATTCTTCCACGTAGATCTCCGTATCGAGGAATCCACATTCGCCCAAATCGGGTCTTAACACCTAGAGTGTTCTCACCCAACTCCGTCACTAGACCTCTCATCTTTTCGGAGTTAAGACGATCTTCTTTCAAAGCCTCATCTTGAAACTTCTTAACCTGTGTCATCACGTCGGAGGTCATGATCAATTGATAAGCCTTCACCCGGACGGCTCAGGCCTTTCTTTTCGGCTAAGGGCATCAGCCACCACATTGGCTTTGCCCGGATGGTAATGGATTTCGCAGTCATAATCCTTTATGAGCTCCAACCATCGCCTTTGCCTCATGTTTAAATCCTTCTGCTCGAAGAAATACTTCAAGCTTTTGTGGTCTGTGAAGATAGTGCACTTTGTCCCGTATAGATAGTGCCGCCAATCTTCAACGCAAAAACCACCGCGGCTAATTCTAGATCGTGTGTGGGATAGTTGACTTCGTGGGTTTTCAGTTGTCGAGATGCATAGGCTATCACCTTTCCACGTTGCATCAACACACAACCTAGCCCAGAATAAGATGCATCCGAATAGACCACTAAGTCTTCACTTCCCTCAGGCAAAGTCAAGACAGGAGCTTGTGTTAGTCTTGCCTTCAACTCCTCAAAAGCCATCTCCTGCTCTCGACCCCACACGAATTTTACGTCCTTACGAGTCAATTTTGTCAAAGGTGAGGCTATCTTTGAAAAGTCTTGAATAAATCTTCTATAATAGCCCGCCAATCCCAAGAAGCTACGAATCTCGGTTGGCGTCTTTGGTGACTTTCCATTGCATCACAGCCTCAACCTTTGCTGGGTCCACCATTATTCCTTCTGCATTCACTACGTGACCCAGAAATTGCACCTCGCGTAACCAAAAGGCGCACTTGGAGAACTTGGCGTACAATTTTTCCCTTCTCAACGTTTCCAACACTTCCCGAATATGCCCGGCATGCTCTTTTCACTCCTTGAATAAATCAGAATATCATCGATGAATACAATTACTGATTTATCCAACATTGGTCGGCACACTCAGTTCATCAAATCCATAAAAGCAGCCGGCGCATTGGTCAACCCAAAAGACATGACAAGAAACTCATAGTGACCATAGCGCGTACGAAAGGCTGTTTAGGGATATCTTGTTCCTTCACCTTTAGTTGATGGTAACCCGATCGAAGATCTATCCTTGAAAACCAACTGGCACCCTGAGTTGATCAAACAAGTCATCGATCCTTGGTAAGGGGTATCTGTTCTTCACCGTCAGCTTATTCAGCTCGCGGTAGTCGATGCACATCCTCATACTACCATCCTTCTTCTTTACGAACAGAACCGGAGCACCCCAAGGTGAGATACTCGGTCGGATAAACCCCTTATCCAGCAGCTCCTGCAACTGCTCCATCAACTCCTTCATCTCCGTCGGAGCCAAGCGATACGGTGCTTTTGCGACAGGTTGGGCACCCGGTATCAGGTCGATCTGGAATTCGATCTCTCGGTCAGGTGGCAAACCCGATAAGTCTTCGGGAAACACATCTGGAAAGTCACACACCACTGGCACATCGCATAGCTGTGGGTTGGCGTCTCTACATTCTTTACATAACATAAGTAGGCGCTACATCCGCGCCTCATACACTTTCCCGCCACCGCCATCGAGATCACCTTCGGAATCGTCGTAACTCGATCGCCATAAATTGTCACCGGACTTCCGTCGGTCGCCGTCAGTCTAATCATCTTCTTTCGGCACACGATATTCGCTTCGTAGGTTGCTAACCAGTCCATCCCTAACACTACATCAAATCCTCCTAGGGGCATCACATGTAACTTGGCAGCAAACCTATGGCCCTCTAATTCCATGGTACAGTCCTCTATCACATCAGTAACTCTAGTGGACTTACAAATGGCAGTTTCTACATAAAAAGGCTCACTAATGCATTTGCTACTAACAGGCAATTTAGCACAGAAAGTAGCAGAAATGAAACTCCTACTAGCACCAGAGTCAAATAACACAGAAGCAAGAGTTTGATTTACTAGAAACGTACCTGACACCACATCGGGGTCCGTCCTAGCCTCTTCCTGCGTCATCGTGAACGCCCTAGCCTTTGCCCTCGGTGCTCTCCTCCCGTCTTCTTCTCTCCCGAGCCCTCAGCCCTCGGCTTCTTGCAATCTTTGCTCATATGACCACTTTCCCCACAGTTAAAACACTTGCCCATCGACAATCCTTGGCAATGCCCAGTCCTCCCACACTTGAAGCAGATGTTGTATCCCCACTTGCACTCCCCTGAGTGCTCCTTTCCACACTTACCACACTTCCTCACCCCAGCTCCAGACACGACCACTCGGCGTCATCCACTCTTGCTTTCTTGTTGTTTGTCGAAGTATCACCCCGACCAAATCTCTTCCCCTACCAGTTCTTCTCTCCACTCCCTTTCTTGCTTCCTCAGCCTTCACCAAAGCAGCACGTTCATCGAATAACCTTCCCGCCAAATCCACTGCCGACCTGAAAGTGCTTGGTCGGGCAGAAATCAAGTGCCAACGAATTTCGGCGGCAGTCCTTGAATATACCGGTTGATCTTTCGAGACACCGACGTCACCTGCTCTGGCACCAACAGCGCCAACTCGTTAAACTTGGTGGTATATTGTTGGTGGGTCATCGTCCCCGCCTCCAACTGCAGGAACTCTCTCTCTATTCTATCCATTTCCCGACGAGGACTGAATTCCTCGATCACCAGCCTTTTCAGCTCAGCCCTTCATCTTCCCTATAGCCCTGCTACCCTCGGCTTGGACTATATTCTTCCACCAGCATAAGGCCGACCCTGTAAAAGAGTGGGTAGCAAACTTCACCTTCTTGTCCTCCTTGCAATCACTAATATCGAGGACAGCTTCCATTTCCATCACCCATTGGTGAGCATCAGTAGCAGTACCAGACCCATCAAAAGTTGGGGGTTTGCACCTCATGAATGCCCCGTAGTTACAACCCCAGCGGTCTCCGTAACTGTTCTTCTTCCTCTTCTCTTCATCATTAGATAGTACCGTCTCTGCTTCCGTCCGTTGTTGTCTACTTGAGGACCGATTCCTCCCTCGTCTATCGTCTTCACGTACTGCCTTTATCACTTCAGTCACTACAGACGGTAAGATCGTCTGCATGACTTGGTGCACCTCCTCGATCACCGTCTCTTTCACGAGGCTCTCATATTATCACTCTCATCCGCTCCCCCCGAGGGAGTGGTATTAGGTCCTTCGGGAACCTTCTTCTCTTGTCTAGGCCTACCTCTTGTGGCTCGGGGTTCCGTACCACTTCCGCCACTGCCTCCACCAATTGGGGCTTTCGATGATCTACCACCGACCATCTTCTATCACACTGAAAGATTTACACCACAACACTGTCATTCAAGGAAATAGCTCAGTTTATGTCAAGTATAGGAAGTCCCTAATTACAGTGGCCAGTTGTGATTAGCCACTTACTCTACTCTTCACACCCCGAGCATTACCTGTCCTGACTACATTAGTATCTAAGTCTAACAGTACACATAAACACATAACATGCGCACGTAACACTGGTTAATTCGAGAAAATACCTGATGGCACGAGAGCTACTCAGATGGCATTCCATACTCCCTGTCCATTCTCAGTTTAAGTTTTAGGTTTCTTCTAAAAATTTACCCATTTCACTTAAACTTTGGCTCTGATACCAACTTGTAAGGCCCCGATCCCGGGCACCTCACAGTTGGTCGTCATCACCCATAAAACATACATTTAATATAACTTAATAAAAATATGCAGCGGAAACTTTAAATTTACTATAAATGCTTTTGCAAAGTAATACAACACCTGTTACAAAATATCATTTGTTTGCACATTACAATACAAAACATTAACAAAAAGAATGCCATCCCAAAAGAGCTGAGTAGCCGCCTCGTGCCATCCTCAGCAACCACTACCTGCCAACTGGAAAATACATAAAAGTCAGCGTTGCTGAGTGAGTTCTAGTTTGTAATAAAACATACTTTTACTTATTAAAAGTATCCTTTCGTTCATGCGTTCATACATCATACGTACACATAGATAATATTCGTATTATCTTCATCATTCGTTATTCATCATTATCTTTAACTCCTCGTATGGATTCTGTCAGGCTTTACCCACTTCATAGCACTCGGCTATGATTACTGTGGTCGAATGACAAGAATCCCGTTCATACTTACTTGCACGCATTGAAAGGTTAATTGTACCAATACCATATATCACCTCGAACGTTATAGCTACGGGCGAAGTCAATCCATAGACAGTCTAAAGAGTGCCACAGTACGGGCCGAGTCAACAAATGAACAACAAGCGTATGCACGGTACTGGGCCGAAGTCTATGGTAGGGACAGCTACATGGTGCCACGGTACTAGAGGTAAGCGGTTAGAGGTACCATGACCATGGTCAATCACATAGAAGGACCAATCGCGTATTCAATGCTTGCAAGACATAATTCATTCGTTCATAATGCATGTATTCATCATCATTCTTCATTTCGTTCATTCGTTAATACATGCATTCGTCATCATGTTCCTCTTTCATTATCTTTCACTTTACGATACATAATACTTCATTAATTCATTTCTCGTTATCGTAAAGTTTCAGAAAGATAACATACACAATCACAAGGAACATACACACAACATATTCATCATCATCACATTCATCATCATACATTCATCATCATACGTACATCATCATGCATAGCATCATACCTTACTTAACAATATTTTAATAATATTGTTAACAATAATATACTAAAATAATATTTAGTAACAATTAGGGTTAATCATTCTCATCATATATGCATGGGACATCGTCATTTATTAACCTAGTCAACCCTGGTCAAACCTCGAACTTGGACTTACTGGAAATTCCTGAAAATTTCTAAGTGTTTAGGCGTTTTAGCACTATTGGGCGTTATAAGCCCTCTGGGCGTATGAGCACTATTAGCGTATGAGCACTGCTGGTCTTTTCACTTAACACTTAGATTTATCAGTGGTCATACGACCACACTGTTGGTCGTATGACCACTGCTGGTCGTACCACCCCTGGACTTAGGAACATATTTGGATCATACGACCACTGTTGGTCGTATGAGTCTATACTTAGAAAATTTCCACATGATCATACGACCACTGTTGGTCGTATGAGTCCTATGGGCCTCATACTTAGAAAATATCACATATTCATACGACCATGTTAGGGTTGAGTCCTATTGGGCTCAAACACTTAGAAACATAAATTGTCATACGACCACCCTGCTGGTCGTATGAGCTATTGGACCCAAACACTTAGAAAAATATTCTGGTCATACGACCACACTGTTGGTCGTATGACCACTAGTGGACTTACCAACTTTTGCTTAATTATTCTAAGTCATTTTCAGTCACATTAGCATCCTATCATGTGTCTAATTCATAATCCGAATCTAAACATCAAATGCCTATTTCTAAACATATGCACATAATTCTAAGCATAAATCTAACATAAACATAACATACATACAATAATTCATACGGGTTATCACCCACAATTTTATAAAAGCATATTTACATGCATTTCCAGCCCCAAAACATTAAAACAGTAAAACGGGGTCTAGAACTCACCTTAATTGGTCTTCGGGTTTTGGATGCCCTTTCTTGAACTTCTCAGTCGTTTATACACCTAAAACACACACACAGAGCAACCCGAACACATAGTCACATTTATATGCTCATGTATGGTTCTAGAATCGTCTAACATCATAAATTCGGGATTTCTTACCAAAAACTTCGAATTTCTCAGATCCTTCTTCAAAAATTCCGATGGTTTTCTGCTCCTTCTACTTTCTCTCTCTAAAGATATCGAATGCAGTGAAAAATGCAGACAACGTGGGTGCCATACCACCTTTTGTACAAAGAATTAATAGAAAGTATGTCAAATTGACACTTTTGGCCCTTAAACAAAAGTAACTTTTGTTTTCTTTCCTTTCTCTTTCTATTTTATTCTTTTAGATTCTTTACTAAAAATTTACGGGTGTTACAAGTCCACCCCCCTTATATAGGTTTCGTCCCCGAAACCTGTTATTCCTCAACAGATGTGGGTAGTGTTGTCTCATCTCTTCTTCAGTCTCCCACGTAGACTCGGATCCCTTCCTGTGCTTCCACTGTACACGCACAAGAGGAACCACTTATTCCTCAACCTCTTTTCTTTACGATCATGATTGCCACTGGTTGCTCCACGTAGTTGAGCCGTTCATCTACTTCAATATCCTCCAGTGTACAACCATGTCTTCATCAGCTAAGCACTTCCTCAGATGAGATACATGGAATGTGGGATGAATTCCACTTAACTCATCTGGCAGTTCAAGTCGATAGGCCACCTCTCCTACTCGTGCGATAATTCGGAAAGGTCCTATGTATCTCGGGCTTAGCTTACCTCGTTTCCTGAATCTAATGATTCCTTTCCAAGGTGAGACCTTCAACATACTCGGTCACCAACCTTGAACTCTATCGGCCTCCGCCTCTTGTCAGCATACGACTTTGCCTATCTTTCGCCGCCTTCATGAAGGCGTTGATCTTTTCTAATTTCTCAGTCGTTGCTTCGATCACCTCAACACCTCCCAGTTCTTTTTGCCCAATGTCTCCCAACATATGGGCGTCCTACACCTCCTCCCGTAGCATCTCGTAAGGTGGCATGCCAATGCTGGCGTGATAACTATTGTTGTACGAGAATTCTGCTAACGGCAGGTGATCGTATAATACCCTTCCATGGGGAAACCTTTAACAAAACCAAATCGCCCACCTCAAACTCGATGGGTCGTCTACGCTTATCCGCGTAAGCTTTCTGACGGTCTTGCGCGCCGCCTTCATGCGAGCACGGATTTGCTTAATCTTTTCATCCGTATTCATTATCGTATCGTGGCCCGCGAGTTCCCGCGGACCAATTTCTCCCCAAGAAATGGGAGTTCGGCATTTTCTTCCATATAAAGCTTCATACGGAGGCATCTCGATGGTGGAGTGGTAGCTATTATTGTAAGAAAATTCCGCCAAAGGCAAATACTCATCCCAACTACCCCCAAAGTCAAGAATCACACTCGTAGCATATCTTCTAATGTTTGAATGGTTCTTTCACTTTGTCCGTCGGTTTGGGGATGGTATGACGTGCTTAGCAATAGCTTTGTCCCCATCTCCGCTTGAAATTTCCTCCAAAACTTGGAAGTAAACCGTGTGTCTCTATCGGACACAATCGACACGGGCACCCCGTGTCGTGACACTATTTCGTTCACGTAAACCTCCGCCATTTTCCTCCGAATTGTAAGTCTCACGAATAGGAAGGAAATGAGCGCTCTTGGTCAATCGATCGACAACAACCCATATCGCATCGTACCCTTTCTTCATTCTTGGAAGTATAGTAATCAAATCCATTGTTAACTTTTCCCATTTCCATTCCGGAATATCCAACGGTTGCAATTCACCATGAGGTTTTTGATGTTCCGCCTTCACTTGCAAACAAGTTAAGCATTTCTCCACGTATTTGACAATATCGCGTTTCATGCCCGGCCACCAATAGTTAACCCGAAGGTCTCTATACATCTTAGTCGCTCCCGGTGAATTGAATACTTGGATTTATGGGCTTCATCCAATAGATCATTCTTCAAGGTACAAGTAGGTGGTATCCAAACCCGACCCATCTTGTTTTCAATCCCTGACTATCATCTTCCAAGTTTTGAGTTTGACCTTTAATGCGATTTTTCTTCAGATTTTCTTCCTTTAGCGCTTCAGTTTGTGCTTCCTTGATTCGTTCAACCACTTCGGATATAACGGTTATCTTCATTGCGGTTATTTTGATAGGAGTATGGTCCTCCTTTCGACTCAAGGCGTCAGCCACGACATTGGCCTTTCCCGATGATATAGGATTTCACAATCATAATCCTTTAGCAATTCCATCCACCGCCTTTGTCTCATGTTTAACTCCTTTTGCGTAAAGAAGTACTTTAAACTCTTATGGTCCGTGTAAATCGTACACTTTACACCATATAGATAATGCCTCCAATCTTTAACGCGAACACCACCGCGGCTAGTTCAAGATCATGGGTTGGGTAGTTCCTTTCATGCACTTTCAGTTGTCTCGAGGCATAAGCAATCACCTTGCCCCTTTGCATTAGAACACAACCCAAACCGGAGTAGGAAGCATCCGAGTATACCACAAAATCGTCGGTTCCCTCGGGTAAAGACAAAACCGGAGCTTGAGTCAATTTCGACTTTAACTCTTGAAAGGCTTTCTCTTGCTCTTCACCCCATAGGAACTTCACCTCTTTCTTGGTAAGCTTGGTTAAAGGAGAAGCAATCTTAGCAAAGTCTTGAATGAATCTCCGTAGTATCCGGCTAACCCAAGAAAGCTTCTAATCTCTGTGGAGTCTTGGGTGGACTCCATTTGGTCACCGCGTGAATCTTGTGGGGTCTACGTGTATACCCTCCGAGTTTACCACATGACCCAAGAATTGTACCTCTCGCAACCAAAAGGCACACTTGAGAATTTTGCAAACAATTTCTCCCGACGAAGCGTTTCGAGAACTTCACGCAAGTGACAAGCATGATCACCTTCATTTTTAGAATAAATAAGGATATCATCTATGAATACAATGACAGATCGGTCTAACATGGGTCGGCACACCTATTCATCAAATCCATGAATGCCGCCGGGGCGTTTGTCAACCCGAAAGACATCACAAGGAACTCATAATGCCCGTATCTAGTACGAAATGCCGTCTTGGGGATGTCTTCTTCCCTTACCTTCAACTGATGATAACCCGATCGTAAGTCGATTTTCGAAAACCATGATGCACCTTGCAACTGATCGAATAGGTCATCAATCCTAGGCAATGGGTAACGGTTCTTAACCGTCACCTGGTTCAACTCTCTATAGTCGATACACATCCGAAGACTTCCATCTTTCTTTTTCACGAAAAGAACCGGTGCTCCCCATGGCGAAGTACTCGGACGTATGAACCCCTTGTCTAAAAGATCTTGCAATTGTGTCATTAACTCTTGGAGCTCCGATGGCGCCAAACGATAAGGAGCCTTTGCTATGGGTTTAGCTCCCGGGGTTAGGTCGATTCGAAACTCGACCTCCCGTTCCGATGGGACTCCCGGCAAATCCTCCGGAAAGACATCCGAAAATCCCGAACAACCGGAATATCTTCCAACACTTGAACTTTCGTTTCCGTGTCTATTACATAGGCTAAGAACGATTGTCCTCCATGGCTCATGTATTTCATTGCTTTGACCAAAGAACATAAAGCCACGCCACCGCGTTTTGCACCTTGGATTATTACCTCATAACCACTCGGAGATATCAATTGGATGCACTTGCGATTGCAAACTATATTGGCATGGTACATGGAAAGCCAATCCATACCGATTACTACATCAAACTCCCCGAGTGTCATGGGTATTAAGTCGACCGAATAATCCTCACCTTCGATGGTAAGTATGCAATTTCGATAAACGTTGAACACTAAGAACGTTTTTGAATCCGCTACCTCAATCTCTAAAGGACTAGGTAAGTTGTCTAACACCATGGAAAAATGACTCGCAAATTTAACCGAAACAAACGATCTATTAGCACCCGAGTCAAATAGCACATAAGCGGGTAGTGAGTTGATGAGAAAGGTACCCGTCACAACGTCGGCTATAGATTTGGCTTCTTCCGCCGTAATCAGAAAGTTCTCGCCTTAGCTTTTCCTCCATCACCCTTTTTCCCCGAACCTTGAGCAACCGAGGATTGACTTGTACCATCCTTCTTTAGTTCCGGACATTCGCTCTTTTTGTGGCCGGTTTGTAGCAGTTGTAGCACACACTAAGCGGGCTTGTGCATTGAGATGTCGAATGACCCACTTCCCACACTTGAAGCAATTTTTAGATTCGTATCTACAAACTCCCCCATGCTTCTTTTTACAAATCTTGCAATGTTTGGAGTCTTTGTCATTCCCAGACTTTTTTGATGATGAAATCTTGGCTTTCTTAGACGAACCCGTCTCCGTTTCAGCCGCACGCTTCTCCCCACGATCAACTTGCCTTTTCAATTCCGCTTCTCGATCCCTAGCACAATCGATAAGCTCTGCTAGAGTTTCACATTTGGACGGTGTGTAGAAACTCTCGATACTTGGCACTCAACATGCCATAGTAGTGGTTAATCCACATCCTTTCATCCTGGAGCAACTGTGGGCAAAACTTGGCTTTGTCGTAGAAATGGCCGTGATGGTATCAATACTTTCATCTTTTTGTCGTAACTGTAGGAATTCTTCTGCTATTCTGTTGATAGCGGCTTGTGGGCAAAACCGCTTTGTGAACAACTTCTTAAATTCTTCCCAAGTCATACTTTTGATACCTTCCCGCCCCTTCTCATCCCGTTGCAATTCCCACCAGTCTTTAGCTCGTTCCCCGAGTTGGCTTGCAGCAAACCTCACTCATCAGATTCTTCACAGTGTGAGGTTTCAAAGGCACTTTCCATATCTTTGATCCACTTTGACTAAGTAGTGGATCTACCTCACCCTTGAACGTTGTAGGGTTGCATGCAACGAACTCCTTATAGGTCACTTTCTTTGTTGGCCTTTCGGTTTCTTTGTCAGCCTTCAGAGCCACAAACTCTTGTTGAATGAGATCCCGTAGATCTTTGCGTACATCCTCGATGTAGCCCGGCAATAAAGCCTCAAAGCCTTGCCAACTTCCTCCTTGACCATTTCCCGTGTTGCATCATCGGATGGGTCTCGTGATTCTCTATATTAATCACGTGATCGTTACCAGCCATGACCTAAGACTGTGACCATTAAACTTTACGTTAGTACCATGTACGTAATCTATAGCATATACACCGATGCTTATGATTCTACTATCACTAGGGCCTAACCCTATTCACACAATACCCATTTCCATCCTTAAGTTTAAAACAACATCCCTAAGAATCCATTCGCGTGCCTTTGATTGTTGTTAGACTGGCCAGGCCTAGCAACAAGCTCACCACACGGATGCCTTCTTAGTTCCTTTATTCCAAACTTAAGTCAAGAAGCTAGGTTCAATCATTCATATGGTACATCATACATATATCATACATGTGTCAAGTTTGTTACGTTTATAAACGGCACACTAACCTTGTACCTTTAGGCTCAGTGATCGGCTTCTTGGATCGAACGTTTGCATTTCTCATATCTAGAGCTCAAAAGTTTGAGTCCAAGTGTTCGCGACGCACTTGAATCTCTCAAACCGTTGGCTCTGATACCAACTTGTAACACCCGGACCTCCAAAGGGTCCGTTTAAGTTAAATAAACATGCGGAATTTGGTCCCAGAAAATTTCATTAACATTTAACTCCCCAAAATATGTGTTTCGTGTCAACCGACACTCAAAAATGAAGTTTAACAATCCATTTACATACACACGTGATAGGAAGTTTCAAAATATGTTAACGCGTTAGTTTTCTACAAAAGAAACGTGTATGCAAGTCCCGTTCGATCCTTGTATGCCCTATCGATCACTTTAGCCTTCCGGTCCCGTAACACCTGAAACACACGTTTAGACATCCATTAGTTCATAGGAACTAAGTAAGTACATTCCAACATTCATTTTAGGGTCTTTACGGGGGTTTAAACGGTCTCGGAACGCGAGAAGACAACAAAAACTCGGAGCAAAATTTTTTTTTTTTATAATGGGACGTAACTTACGTCCTTAGGACGTAACTTACGTCCTTAACTCTTCTCCCCTGATTTGTGGCGTAAGGCAGTAGCTCAGGACGTCCCCAGGTGGAGAGGACGTAGCTTACGTCCTTATGGACGTACTTACGGTAGTCCCTGCAGCAACTCTTATTTTTGACCCGTTAAGGGTCGTTTCGCGTTCCCGAACCCCCCTTTCGATCCCGATTGTTCCAAACCCCGAAATAACATATTTATCATATACGTGATTCCCATGGAGTTTCAAACGAGTCTAACCCGACTCTTGGCAATATACCAAATTTTTCTATTGTTTGGTATTTAATTCCTTAATTAACCCATTTATGGTTCGTTTGTTCTTTAGAGTTCCCGACCGTTCCGACAACCATGGAACCGGTCTATTATAACATATTACATATGTTTGGTGAGTTCTTAGACCCAACCCATCCCATTTGCTTATCATAACGCAAATTTTCCTTTTCATACCGAATTTGCCCTTATAGGGTCAAATCCCATTTTAATGAGCGGTTTGCCATTCCTTCGCGAACGACCGCTTTCCTTGGCGTTACCCAACGTCCACACACATTGCAAATCGTAGGGATAACCCTTTACCCTAGTGTTCACACACGATGTGAATCACTTTAATCCGGGTTTGTCCTTCTTCCCATTTCATGGGACGGTCACGCACGTCATGACTCGTTCTGTTCCACAACCATGTGGTATAACACTAAAGTGTCATTTTCCGTTATGTTCACGCACGTCGTGAATCATTTGTCATAGAAGCTCACATACAGTGCAAGTCAACTATTTATCCTTTTTAAACGTGGTTTTCATTTTGTTTGAGCTTATGAGCACATGGTCACACACATTGTGACTCATGCCTTTACTTTGTTATGCTCAATTTAAAGAATGTCTTACCTTGAGTCCGGAAGGTTTAAGTGGTCAATCAAACGTGTTCCTTGCCGGTTCCCTTAGATCCGCTTGCCACACCACTTCCTATTACCATTTTAAGGACCCATTTAACACATAACATTCATTTAATCACACATATGGTCTATTGACCATTTGTCACATTTAACCTACAATCTAGGCTTTCACATTGCACATTCTTGCAAATAAGTAGTTCATTCATGTTTTTCATCTAATTTGGGCATTTCATCAAACACCTTATGTGCATAACTTAACATATTGGTTATTTACTAGCTTTTAAACATCATCAAGCAATTTTACACCTAAATCACATATCACACATGTGATTCATCAATTTCAACCAAATGTTATGCACATAATCACATTTCTACTAGAATGAACATGGATTCTACAACTAGCAACTAGTTTACATGAAGAATCCTTAGTTTAACCTTCTAGTACTAAACCCATTTCCATGGTTCATGTAAATCTTCAATTAAGGAGCAATTACACATCTAGTTACCATAATACACACATACACATGATCATCTAGCACTATAACACTAGGGTTTCATGTTTAAACCACCAATTTCTACACCCATCATGTGGGTGACGATTTACCACCTTAAGAACATCAAATAACACTTACTTGTAGCTCTTGATAAGATGAAGAATGATTTCTAGGGCTCAATTCGGATCTTGCACTTGAATCACCAACAATTTGAGAAATGAGATGACAAACCCTTCTTCTCCTCTTCTCTTGTGTGAAACGTGAGTGAGTAAGACAATGCTCACCAAATGTATGGCAAGCCATACTATCCATGTTTAGGTTTCTCAATTGGCAAGATCCACCCCTCTAGTATCATTTTTCATGTTTCCACCACTTAACTAACTAGTAAATCTTCTAGTTAAGTCTTAATATTTACAATATTAACACATGATACATTAATTGTATTTTAATTACATAATACGAAATTCGGGTCGTTACATAAACACTATTATAATGTTAACCCAACTATTTAAACATTTTATATTATTGCATTTAATTATACATCGCCCTATTTACATTATTAACAAACCCTAAATCCTATGCCAGCAACTACTCCGGATAGCATCCTCGTCAGCTCATACTTGCTTTCCTCTATTATCAGAGGATCCCTCCTTACTAGCACACACAACACACTCAAAACATCAGATAAACTGGTGAGTTCTAATTTTTCATTAAAACATTAACAACATTTTCACACACACCACAGCTATCTTTTTATTGGCAATATTATAAATCAACTTTTTATCATCATTATGTCCCACTGGACCTGTCCCATCAAACATCGGTTGCCCACATCTAGCAACTACCAGTTCCCCATACCCAGTAACGTCGGTTGCCCACATCTAGCAACTACCGGTTACTATACTCAGAAACATCGGTTGCCCACATCCAGCAACTACCAGTTTCTCATACTCGGTAACGTCGGTTGCCCACATCTAGCAACTACCGTTTACCATACCCAGAGACGTCGGTTGCCCACATCTAGCAACTACCAGTCTCCCATACCCAGTAACGTCGTTGCCCACTCTAGCAACTACCGTTTACTATCTCTCCCAGTAGGATGCCAAATAATCATCTAGGGTCGTCACCACAGATGTTCACAAAGCTGAGTGATCGTCATCACTCCTATCAAACTGTACAGTTTCACACCCAGGCATCTTACCCTAACTGGCCTGTTGAGATTTATATCATATTACCATTTCAAAAACATTTCTTTTTTATTGCCAATATTATCACATTCGTTACAATCCACACATTCTTTCTTTTAGCACCAGTTTTTAGCATATTTTCATTAATCATCACACCCCATCCGACCCATTGGATTCATTACCATCACGTATGATTAACAATGTTCAGATGACTATCTTGTACACTCTACCTGACCCACTGCAAACATTATCATCATGTAATGATTAACAATGTTCAGGTAATCATTTATTACCCCCACTTTCCCTCTAACAGCTTTACAAACCGCTAGAAACTATCCATCATTACTATCACAATTCTGGTACTAAAACATTCAATTCATTTATCATTGTATGTGTGCTAGCCCGAATGTTAAAACCAAACTTTTAAAAGGGCTTAGAACTCACCTTATCAATTTTCTCACCATAGTCTACACAATCCACGTACCCAAGATAACTAGTCCTTCCTCTAATCAAGGTATATCTAAGCAATAAACCCTGATTCAATAAACTTATTCTCAACAGGCCCTCATGCGATTGAACACTTATGCGAATGAGCAATCATACGACTGGACCTATGCGAATGAACCATGCGACTGAACCTTCAGTCGTACGACTAACCGTTCATTCGCACGATTGAGTTCTCATTCGTACCCAGTTTCACTCGTCTTCATTCGGCCTTCTAACCAGGCGACTGAGTTCCAACCGCACGACTGAACCTCCATTCGCACTCAGTCGTACGACTAAATTCTCATTCGTGCGACTGAGGTCTGCGATTGAGCCCATTCGACTGAAACGGATCAGCAGCTGTGTTCTTGACGTTTTTGATCCAAACTCACTCAAAATTTGAGTTTTAACCATCCAAATCATACCATATTCAAAACAGATCCTATACACATCGTTTACAATGGTTTCGGACCATTATTTCATCAAAATTTCACAAAAACTTGGATTTGAATTCTTGGATTTTAAATTCAGAAATGGACCAAACAATTTACTGATTTAAACAGGTTATTGGATCAAACTCAACCAGTTACACAGCTTATAACATCTCCGGATTGATCCGTGATGTTCAAAACTTACCAAAACGGAGTTTCGCCTAGTCGATTTCGTGAGAACAGGGTTTTTGGTGTGAAGGGGACAAGAGAACAGAATAGGTGCAGAGAGAGATCTGCCCTTAAACCCCTGCACCGCCCTACTTATCCATAAACTAAACTTAACCGCCTCACCTTCAGTCGTACGACTGAACCATTCGTACGACTGAACTGTGCGACTGAAGCTCATACACCTACGATTCGTACGACTGAGTCTCAATCGCACATAACAATGCGACTGAAGTTCATTCGCATATGACTTATGCGACTGAACACTTAAACACTCAAACAACTCAACTTAATTTAATTAATCATAACTATAATATAATTTACAAGTCCGGATTTTGAAACCGGATGTTACAACTCTCCCCCCTTAAATAGGTTTCGTCCTCGAAACCAACTATTTAAACAATGGGGATAATCTCTTTTCATCTCATCTTCTGATTCCCAAGTGAAATCAGATCCCTTTCTATTTGACCACTGCACTTTAACTAAATCAATAGTTGTATTCCTCAGCCTTTTTCACCTTTCTGTCTACTATAGCAGTAGGTTTTTCAACATAGTTTAACTTATCATCCACTTCTATATCATCCAAAGGTACATAAGCATTCTCATCAGCCAAACCTTGCGCAACTGTGATACATGAAAGTTGGATGAATCCTTGCAACTGATCGGGTAATTCTAGTTTATAGGCCACTTCCCCAATCCGTTCTATAATGCTAAATGGTCCTATAAAACAGGACTTAACTTTCCCCTCTTTCTGAATCTAATAATTCCCTTCCAAGGAGATACTTTCAACATAACTCTATCTCCCACTTCAAACTTTATATGCCTTCGCCTTTATCTTCATAAGACTTTTGTCGATCCTGAGCTGCTTTAAACCGAGCTTTGATCTGATCCAGTTTCTCTTCGTAGCCTGTACAATTCCAAACTGCCCAACTCTTTCTGCCCAACTTCTCCCCAACATATGGGACTCCTACACTTCTGCCATATAACATCTCATAAGGGCTCTCCCAATTGTAAAATGATAACTGTTATTGTAGGAGAATTCAATAATGGCAGATGACTATCCCAGCTACCCCAAAATCGTAACACAAGCTTGTAACAGTCTTCAACTGTTTGGATAGTTCTCTCAGTCAACCCATCAGTTTCTGGTGAAAGACGTACTATGTAACAACGAGTACCCATATCTTCATGAACTTTCTCCAAATCTCGAAGTAAAACGTGTATCTCTATCTGACACAATAGATACTGGTACCCATGACGAGCAATAATTTCTCGAATAAACAGTTCTGCTAACTTCTCAGAGTTATACGTCTCCTTGATTGGTAAGAAATGCCCACTACGTGTCAATCTATCTACTATGACCCAAATGGTATCATAACCTTTAGCTGTACGCGGAAGCTTAGTTATGAAATCCATTGTCAATTCTTCCCACTTCCATTTCGGGATCTCTAAGGGTTTGAAGCTTACCATATGGCTTTTGATGCTCAGCTTTGACCTGAAGACACGTCAAACACCTATTCACATACTGCATCACATTAAACTTCATACCAGGCCACCATATTCTTGTTTCAAATCCTTGTACATCTTAGTAGTACCAGGATGTATAGAATATCTGGACTTATAAGCTTCATCTAACACCAATCCCTCATCTTAATCGGAACCCACATACGACCACATTTCGTTTTAACCCCAAAGCTATTTTCTTCCAGATCCTTTGTTTGACCCTTCATTCGTTCTCGCTTCAAGTTCTCTTCTTTCAGTGCTTCTAATTGAGCTTCTCGTAACTGATGCATAAAATCTGGGGTTATCACTAACTTGTATGACTTAACTCGAATTGGAGGGTGTTCATTCTTTCGGCTTAATGTGTCAGTAACCACATTTGCTTTACCAGGATGGTAAAGTATTTCACAATCATAATCTTTCACCAACTCTAACCATCTCCGCTGGCGCATGTTCAATTCCTTCTGATCAAAGAAATATTTCAAACTCTTATGATCTGTGTAAATCATACATTCGCCCCATATAAATAATGCCTCCATATCTTCAAGGCAAATACCACTGCTGCCAGTTCTAAGTCATGTGTTGGAAATTCTTTTCATGTTCTTTTAATTGTCTGGAAGCATAAGCTATCACTCGTCCCCTCTGCATCAATACACAGCCTAGACCTTGATACGAAGCATCTGAATAAATCACCAAATCTTCATTTCCATCTGGCAACGACAATACTGGTGACTGGGTTAATTTCTGTTTCAGTTCTTGGAATGCATTTTCTTGTTCTGGTCCCCATGCGTATTCTTCATTCTTCCTCGTAAGTTTCGTTAACGGGGATGCGATTTTGGCAAAATCCTGAATAAATCTTCTATAGTAACCAGCCAGACCCAAGAAACTGCGGACCTCAGATGGCGTCTTTGGAGGACTCCACCTCACTACTGTTTCAATCTTGGCAGGGTCTACTAAAATACCTTCCGCATTAATTACATGTCCTAAAAACTGTACTTCCCGCAACCAAAACTCACACTTAGAAAATTTGCATAAAGCCTTTCTTTTCTCAATCTTTCCAACACTTCACGAAGATGGCAAGCATGATCTCCCTCATTCTTCGAATAGATCAGTATATCATCAATAAACACAATTACTGATCGATCAACATTGGCTTGCACACCCTATTCATCAAATCCATAAAGCAGCAGGGGCATTCGTCAACCCAAAAGACATAACTAGAAATTCATAATGACCATAACGTGTACGAAATGCTGTCTTAGGATATCTTCTTCCTTGACTTTTAACTGATGATATCCCGAACGAAGGTCTATCTTAGAAAACCAATTGGCTCCCTGTAGCTGATCAAACAAATCATCTATTCGTAAGAGTGGATACTTATTCTTTATTGTCAACTTGTTTAATTCTCTGTAATCAATACACATACGCATACTCCCATCTTTCTTCTTCACAAACAATACTGGAGCACCCCACGGGAAGAACTGGGTCTAATGAAACCCCTTTCCAACAAGTCTTCAGTCTGTTTCATTAACTCCTTCAATTCCGATGGAGCTAATCTATATGGTGGCTTAGCAATTGGCTTAGCACCCGGGACCAAATCAATTCTAAACTCAACTTCACGATCTGGAGGAATACCCGGTAATTCCTCTGGAAACACATCTATAAAATTTCTAACCACAGGAATGTCTTCTATCTTTCTTACAGCTTTTGAGAATCAATTACATATAGCAAGTAAGATACACACCTGCGGCTTATTAACTTATCAGCTTTTATCATAGATATTATTTTCACCGTTGACTCCTCTCTATCACCATATACATTGATCGTATTCCTATCCGGTGCTCTTAACTGAATTAACTTCTTATTACATATAATATGGGCTTCATGGTTTACCAACCAATCCATACCCAATACTACATCAAACCTCCTAACATCATTGGATATAGTTTAAACAGGCAACTTATATTCTTCTAATTCAATATAACAACCATCATCATATTACTAATCATCACAGATCTATCATTAGCAGTTTCAACTACAAAAGCTACCTCTAATGGTCGAACTTCACATGCAAGCATAGGGCAAAAATCAATAGATACAAAACTTCCACTTGCACCAGAATCAAATAACACATTAGCTGGAATTCCATTCACTAGAAACGTACCTGACACTACATCTGGCAACGCTTTAGCCTCACTGGCTGTCATAGAATATGCTCGCCCCTTGGCCACACTCGATCCTTCTCCTGACCCTTTCATCAATCTAACCGGTTCAGGCTTTCTAAGTACCAATTTTGGACATTCGCTTCGAATATGCCCCGTTTCTCCACACTCATAACATTTACGAGGACCTTCATTACACTCATTAGCATAATGTCCCGTCTTTCCACATCTAAAACAATTCCTGCTACCCATCATACATTCACCCTGATGTAGCCTACCACACCTCCCGCAACGTGGCAGCTCATTTTCTGACATTCCTCGGAATTGACCCCTTCCAAACCTACCTTTCTTTTGAGAACTTGGATTCTCAAATCTTCTTTGCACGACAGATTCTTCACGCCTCCTTTTATTTCCTTCCGGAACAGCATTACTACCATAAACTTCTTGGTAAGTACCGTCAACTGGTAACTTTGATCTAACCAACTTCTAACTCCTGAGGCAACCCCTGGTAACCACCAAATGAGGCACCAACCGCGCCATCTCCTCAACTTAGACGTGTATTCCCTATGAGACATATTACCCGCCTGAACTGCAGAAAACTCATTTCTATTCGATCCATCTCGCCTTTCGGACAAAACTTATCCGATACTAACTTCTAAATTCAGGCCACAACATCTTGTCAGTCCTCCTCGCCTAACGTCTGGATAATCGTATCCCACCAATACAAAGCCTCACCTACAAACGAGTGGGCTGCAAACTTTACCTTCTGATCCTTCCAACACTCACTCGACTTGATCACGGCTTCCATTTCACGAAGCCTTATAAGTGGCTACACATCCATAGTCCCAGAAAATCGTGGAGGATTACATTCTTTAAATAGGCTATACGTAACTCCCTTCCTCTCACTAGACCCCTCAACTTTATCAACATTCCTACTTTCATCAGGTCTAGCTGTATCAAGGCTTTACGAACCTCCTCAGCAATTGCATCACGGAATTGCTGCCTCGTCATACTAGCACCTCGGTGCTCTCATCAACATTTCTTTCCGAGGTTCCGCCTTGCATTCTTTCACTCTCCCTATCAGCCATAACCTATTAAAACGAGATCAGGATTATTTGGTACCCACATGTAAGTATGTAACCAGAATACTATAAGTAAAGTAAATTATTAATAATGTTGGCCAAGTACAATTAATGTTATTTTACTTTTACTATTCTCGTTATTCCTTCTCATGACAGTCCCCTCACCTTCTCTTGTTTTAATAAACTATTCTATCTAGCTATCCCTGCTGGCATATCTATTTTCTAGTTAAAGTCTAGTTATTATAACACTAGATCCCTTTAACTACTGCTCTGATACCAACCTTGTGACGCCCTAAACCCAGCAGGGCACCGGAGGCACGTCACGCAGTTGGATTAATATTTTAAACACAAATCAGAGCTTTCTATTTACAGCGGAAGACTTTAAACACTATTATATATATTAACCCAACTATTTAAACATTTATATATGATTGCATTTAATTATACATCGCCCTATTTACATTATTAACAAGCCCTAAATCCTATGCCAGCAACTGCTTCGGGATAGCATCCTCGTTCAGCTCATACTTGCTTTCCTCTATTATCAGAGGATCCCTCTTACCTAGCACACACAACACACCCAAAAACATCAGATAAATGTGTGAGTTCTAATTTTTCATTAAAACATTACAACATTTTCACACACACCACAACTATCTTTTTATTGGCAATATTATAAATTCAACTTTTTATCATCATTATGTCCACTGGACCTGTCCCATCGAACATCGGTTGCCCACATCTAGCAACTACCAGTTCCCCATACCCAGTAACGTCGGATGCCCACATCTAGCGACTACCGGTTACTACACTCAGAAACATCGGTTGCCCACATCCAGCAACTACCAGTTTCTCATACTCGGTAACGTCGGTTGCCCACATCTAGCAACTACCGGTTACCATACCAGAGACGTCGGTTGCCCACATCTAGCACTACCAGTCTCCCATACCCAGTAACGTCGGTTGCCCACATCTAGCAACTACCGGTTACTATCTCTCATCATTAGGATGCCAAATAATCATCTAGGGTCGTCCCACAAGATGTTCACAAGCTGAGTGATCGTCATCACTCCTATCAAACTGTACAGTTTCACACCCATGCATCTTACCCTAACTGGCCTGTTGAGATTTATATCACATTACCATTTCAAAAACATTTCTTTTATTTATTGCCAATATTATCACATCGTTTACAATCCACACATTCTTTCTTTTAGCACCAGTTTTAGCATATTTTCATTAATCATCACACCCCATCCGACCCATTGGATTCATTACCATCACGTAATGATAACAATGTTCAGATGACTATCTTTTACACTCTACCTGACCCACTGCAAACATTACCATCATGTAATGATTAACACATGTCAGGTAATCATTTATTACCCCCACTTTCCCTCTAACAGCTTTACAAACCGTTAGAAACATATCCATCATTACTATCACAATTGGGTACTAAAAATTCAATTCATTTATCATTGTATGGTGCTAGCCCGAATGTTAAAACAAAACATTTAAAAAGGGCTTAGAACTCACCTTATCATTTTCTTACCATAGTCTACACAATCCACGTACCCAAGATAACTAGTCCTTCCCCTAATCAAGGTATATCTAAAGCAATAAACCCTGATTCAATAAACTTAATCTCAAACAGGCCCTCATGCGATTGAACACTTATGCGAATGAGCAATCATACGACTGGACCTATGCGAATGAACCATGCGACTGAACCTTCAGTCGTACGACTAACCGTTCATTCGCACGATTGAGTTCTCATTCGTACCCAGTGTCACTCGTCTTCATTCGGCCTTCTAACCAGGCGACTGAGTTCCAACCGCACGACTGAACCTCCATTCGCACTCAGTCGTACGACTAAATTCTCATTCGTGCGATGAGGTCTGCGATTGAGCCCATTCGCCTGAAACGGATCAGCAGCTGTGTTCTTGACGTTTTTGATCCAAACTCACTCAAAATTTGAGTTTTAACCATCCAAATCATACCATATTCAAAACAGATCCTATACACATCGTTTACAATGGTTTCGGACCATTATTTCATCAAAATTTCATAAAAACTTGGATTTGAATTCTTGGATTTTAAATTCAGAAATGGACCAGACCAATTTACTGATTTAAACAGGTTATTGGATCAAACTCAACCAGTTACACAGCTTATAACATCTCCGGATTGATCCGTGATGTTCAAAACTTACCAAACGGAGTTTCGCCTAGTCGATTTCGTGAGAACAGGGTTTTTGGGTGTGAAGGGAACAAGAGAACATAATAGGTGCAGATAGAGATCTGCCCTTAAACCCCTGCACCGCCCTACTTATCCATAAACTAAACTTAACCGCCTCACCTTCAGTCGTACGACTGAACCATTCGTACGACTGAACTGTGCGACTGAAGCTCATACGCCTACGATTCGTACGACTGAGTCTCAATCGCACATAACTAATGCGACTGAAGTTCATTCGCATATGACTTATGCGACTGAACACTTAACACTCAAACAACTCAACTTAATTTAATTAATCATAACTATAATATATTTACAAGTCCGGATTTAGAAACCGGATGTTACATAACTATTATAGCATTCATAGTTAAGCGGGAGAGAAGCGAGAAAAGTAATTATTAGATAGCCTAAAATGGTGCCAACTGTTCAGAATTATTTTTATTTATTAGTATAGATGTTAATTATAATGTAAAACTAAATGAGAAGACACGTGACAAAACTACAATACTACTCAATAAATTTTACCACTTCTTTTTCCTATTTAATAGTTACTATAATTGCTAATAATATTATATAATTTTAATATACTTAAAATACATTTAATAAATAAAGAAATAGCTCTTTTAAAATGTTATTTTTAAAGAAATAATTTTTTATAAATAAGAAATTTTTTATAAAACATATTATTTTTAAAATACAAAATATTTAAAATTAGTGTGTGACATTCCGTGTGTCCGTTAGTTAATCTTTAGCTTTCGTTACTCTTGAAAGTGTCATTTATGTCAATAATGGAACTATGTGAGTTCATTTCGCGTTTATAATAATCTCAATGTTCCTATTAATGTATAATCTTTGTTTCAAATTTTTAAAACTTTATAACTAGATTAGTTATTAAATAAATAAATTTTGTAAGGTAAAGTATTATTCTTAATTATAAAATTTAAATAATAACTAGACAACAAAGTCATATTTATAAATTTATAAATTTTACAATTTGTAAAAATGTAAATTATAAAACTTATCTTATAAAGTGTTACATAAAATGTTAATCAAACAAACATTAGGGACCAAATCTGTAATTTCTTTTAAAACCCAAACCATCATCTACTCCCATTCTTCACCCCTCCCGGATTTTCCATAGCCGGCCGACAAGGCTTCGAAACAGCGCTGACAAGCCCAAAACCTCTCCAAAATTCAATTTCTAAACTCCAAACTGTTGGATCATGATAAGGCTGGTGCAACCAAAACCACTTCATAGTCACTTTGGTGCTACATTGAAGGGCTTCCGAAGCCAAGCAAGAGATCTTCCGAGAGTCTGAGGAACAACAGCTGAAGATATCTGTGAACACAATAGCTGAAGCCAACAGCTGAAGACTATCTTCCGAAGACAAAGTCTGATGAAAGAGCTGAAGACAAAGTCAGCTTCCGAAGATAAAGTCTGATGAAAGAGCTGAAGACAAAGTCAGCTTCCGAAGTGTAAGGCCCTGTTCCCGGGCACCTCACAGTTGGTCGTCATCACACGTAAAACATAGATTTGATATAAACATAATATAGTAACGCAGCGGAATTTCTGAAACAAACTTTTCTTTTACTATAAATACTTTTGCCATTTAATACAACGTACGTCAGTTACAAAACATCTAATGTTGCATTACATCACAAAAGCATTTTACAAAAGGTTACATCGTTACGGATTACAAAATGGTCATATACAGTGACCTCTAATAGAAGATATTAAATTCAAAAATATGTTTTTCATCATAAAGGAGATTTCTAAATAATCCTGTTTATCAGGATCCTCAAGAAATCTCACACTTGCATGCAACATGATGTGTTGCGTGCATTACGGGCCCACAACACATAATGTGGCAGCATAATCAAAAGGAGAATGCCGTCCCCCACAAACTGAGTAGTCGCCTCGTGCCATCCCCAGCAACACTACCTGCCAACTGGAAACACATAAAAAGTCAGCGTTGCTGAGTGAGTTCTAGTTTTAAAATAAAGCATACTTTCATTTGTTAACAGTGTTCTTTCATACATGCGATCATACATCATACGTACACTTAGATAATATTGTTACTATTATCATCGTTCGTTCATTAACTTTCATTTGTGTACCGTTCATCTTTCTCGTTCACGTTCGTGCATACATTCTTTACGTTCATTCATACGTACATAGAGATATATTCATTATTATCTTCATCATTCGTTATACATCGTTATCTTCAACTTCTCATATGGATCCTGTCAGGCTTTACCCACTTCATAGCACTCGGCTATGATTACTGTGGTCGAATGACAAGGGTCCCGTTTCATACTTACTTGCACATTGAATTCTAATGTACCAATACCATATGCTATACCCCGAACCGTCTTAGCTACTGGGCCGTGAATCAATAGAGCGTATTGCCACAGAAACCTTAGCTACTGGGCCGTGAGTCTAAGCGTATGCCACAGTAATAGAGGTAACGGTAGAGGTACCATGACCATGGTCAATCACAAAGAAGGACCAATCGACTTATTCAATGTTTGCAAGACATAACTCGTTCGTTCGTTAATGCACGTATTCGTCATCGTATTACTCATCCATTCGTTCATTAATACATGCATTCGTCATCGTGTTCCTCTTTCATTATCTTTCACTTTACGTTCATAATACTTTGTTCGTTCATCATCATAATACATGAGTCGTGAAAGATATTCATACATCATCATAAGGAACACACACACCCATCATACATACGTCATCATACATAGCATTATACATACGTAATCATACATAGCATCCTCGTTCACATCAGCCCTTCGTGGGCGATTGAACATACCACAGTCGCATGGCCTCCATGCGACTGGGTCGTGCGACTGGACAATCAGGCGACTAGACTTACATTCGTGCGATTGAACCTCCTATCGTACGAATGAGCTCTACACGAATGGACTAATAGGCGATTAACCTCATACGTGCGACTAGACTATCATGCGTATGGACCGTACGACCGAATCCCTCAGTCGTATGGTCTATCGGCGATTGAGCCCCATCCGTACGCCTGAACCTCAATCGTACGATTGGACATCCGTTTTCCCTCAGTCGTGCGACTAGCCCTCCAGTCGCATAACCCTAACTGGGCAGTGACTGGAGTTCATCACGAACTGCAGCAGCGACCTACGGGTCTCAAACCCTTCCAAACTCATTTCTAGCCCATATTAGTCCTCTTAAACCTCAGGGATTCATACTAAGACATCATACAAGCATATACAAGTCCCAATTCATACTAAAACACATTACTCACAATCTCACCCAAATGGGTCAAACATACACTATTTCAAAAATAGGTTTATATGTGATCCAGCCCCAAAATCGTTTGAAAACGTGTAAATGAGGGGTTCTAGAACTCACATTTAAAAGGTAGGAGTTGAAGAGATTCGACTTGGCTAGTTTCTCGACGAACCTCGTGCCCGAATCACCACGTTCTCCCTTCCTTTCTCTTCTTTCGCTGTTCTCTCGTTCTCTGCCCTTTCTCCCGAATGAAAAATGTAAGTGTTGGGAAGGAGAATAGAGCTGCTCCTCTTTTATACCTACAGCTCAGTCGCATCTGGTCCAGGGCGACTGGACCTTCAGTCGCATGAACACCATGCGACTGGACCTCCAGTCGCATGAGTCCCATGCGGTTGAGCCTTCAGTCGTGTGACTGAACTCCAGTCGTACGGTTGAGCTTCAATCGTCCTTCAGTTGTGCGCTTGAACACCATGCGACTGGACCTCCAGTCGCACGAATCTTATGCGACTGAGACTCAGTCGCATACCACTCCAAAAGTCAAACTTCCGGGTGTTACAAGTCCACCCCCTTATTTAGGTTTCATCCCCGAAACCTGTTATTCCTCGAACAATCGTGGGTAGTGCTGTCTCATCTCTTCCTCAGTCTCCCACGTAGACTCCGATCCCTTTCTGTGCCGCCACTGTACACGCACAAGAGGAACCGTTTTATTTCTCAGTCTTTTCTCCTTTCGGTCTATGATCGCCACTGGTTGCTACACATAATTGAGCCGTTCGTCCACCTCGATATCCCCCAGTGGAACGATCATATCCTCGTCTGCCAGACATTTCCTCAGATGAGATACGTGGAAGGTCGGGTGAATTCCACTTAACTCATCTGGTAAATCCAACCTATAGGCCACCTCTCCTACTCGAGCAACGATTCAAAAGGGCCTATATACCGCGGACTTAACTTGCCTCGCTTTCGGAACCGAATGATCCCCTTCCAGGGCGAGACCTTCAACATAACCCGATCTCCCACCTGGAACTCAATCGGCCTGCGTCGTTTGTCAGCGTACGACTTCGGTCTGTCTTTGGCTGCTTTCATATAAGCTTTGATCTTTTCAAGCTTCTCAGTCGTAGCCTCGATCACTTCGACGCTTCCCAATTCTTTCTGACCAATATCACCCCAACAGACGGGTGTCCTGCATCTCCTACCGTATAACATCTCATAGGGTGGCATGCCAATACTGGCATGATAGCTGTTGTTGTATGAGAATTCGGCTAACGGCAGGTGGTCATCCCAACTTCCCCCGAAGTCAATAACACATGCCCGAAGCATGTCCTCCAAAGTCTGAATGGTCCTTTCAGACTGACCATCAGTTTGAGGATGATAAGCCGTGCTAATATGCACCTCGTCCCATAGCATCGTGGAATTTCTTCCAGAATTTGGATGTAAACCGAGTGTCGCGATTAGACACAATCGACACCGGTACACCATGACGAGTCACAATCTCTTTGATGAAAAGATCGGCCAACCTTTCGGACGAATATGTCTCGCGCATCGGTAAGAAGTGAGCACTCTTCGTCAGGCGATCCACAATCACCCAGATCGTATCATACCCTTACAGGGTACGTGGCAGTTTTGTGATAAAATCCATGGTGATATGTTCCCACTTCCACTCCGGTATATCCAAAGGTTGAATCTTTCCATACGGCTTCTGGTGCTCGGCTTCACTTGTAAACAAGTAAGGCATTTACTCACATACTCCACCACATCGCGTTTCATGCCCGGCCACCAATAATCTTTCTTCATGTCTTGGTACATTTTGGTAGCACCGGGATGAATGGAGTATCGAGACTTATGAGCTTCATCCATAATCCTCATTCGCAGATCCCCAAGACGAGGAATCCACATACGCCCAAATCGGGTTCTAACACCCGTTGTGTTCTCACCCAGCTCCGCGACCAGACCTCTCATTCGTTCAGAGTTAAGATGTTTGTCTTTCAAAGCCTCATCTTGGAACTCTCTGACCTGTTTCATCACGTCGGAGGTCATGATTAGCTGGTACGCCTTCACCCGAATTGGCTCGGGCCTCTCTTTTCGGCTAAGGGCATCCGCCACCACGTTGGCTTTGCCCGGATGGTAATGGATCTCACAATCATAATCCTTTATAAGCTCCAACCATCGCCGTTGCCTCATATTCAGATCTTTTTGCTCGAAGAAGTACTTCAAGCTTTTGTGGTCAGTAAAGATGGTGCACTTTGTTCCGTAGAGGTAGTGCCTCCAAATCTTTAACGCGAAGACCACAGCTGCTAGCTCCAAGTCATGAGTAGGGTAATTAACCTCATGAACTTTCAACTGTCGGGATGCATAAGCTATAACCTTTCCCCTCTGCATCAACACGCATCCCAATCCCGAATAAGAAGCATCAGAGTAAACCACTAGATCTTCGCTTCCCTCGGGTAATGACAGAACAGGAGCTTGGGTCAATCTCGTCTTCAGTTCTTCAAACGCCTTTTCTTGAGCTTGACCCCATATAAATTTCACGTCTTTCCGGGTCAACTTGGTTACTGGAGAAGCGATTTTTGAAAAGTCTTGGATAAACCTTCGGTAGTAGCCCGCCAAACCCAAGAAACTTCGGATCTCAGAGGGCGTCTTTGGAGACTTCCATTGCATCACCGCTTCCACCTTTGCCGGATCAACCATAATTCCATCCGGATTTACCACGTGACCCAAGAACTGAACTTCGCGTAGCCAGAAAGCATATTTGGAGAACTTAGCATACAGTTTCTCCCTTCTCAAAGTCTCCAATACCTCCCGGATGTGACCGGCATGCTCTTCTTCGCTCCTCGAATAAATCAAGATATCATTGATGAACACAATCACTGATTTATCCAACATTGGCCGGCACACCCTGTTCATCAGATCCATAAAAGCAGCTGGCGCATTGGTCAAACCAAAAGACATGACGAGGAACTCATAGTGACCGTAGCGCGTACGAAAATCTGTTTTAGGGATATCCTGCTCCTTCACCTTCAATTGATGGTAGCCTGACCGAAGATCTATTCGTGAAAACCAACTAGCACCCTGAAGTTGATCAAACAAGTCGTCGATCCTCAGCAAGGGGTATCTGTTCTTTACCGTCAACTTATTCAGCTCGCGGTAGTTGATGTACATCCTCATACTACCGTCCTTCTTCTTTACAAACAGGACCGGAGCACCCAAGGTGAGATACTCGGTCGAATGAACCCCTTATCCAGCAGCTCTTGTAACTGCTCCATCAACTCTTTCATCTCTGTCGGGGCCAATCGATATGGTGCTTTGGCAACAGGTTGGGCGCCTGGTATCAGATCTATTTGGAACTCGATCTCTCTGTCAGGTGGCAATCCCGATAAGTCTTCCGGGAATATGTCTGGGAACTCACGCACAACCGGAACATCAGACAGTCGTGGTGTTGGCGTTTCTTCATCTTTTACATAACATAAGAAGGCGCTACATCCATGCCTCATACATTTCCCCGCCACCGCCATTGAGATCACCTTCGGAATTGTAGTAACCCGATCGCCATAAACTGTCACTGAACTACCGTCGGGCGCTGTCAAATTGATCATCTTCTTGCGACACACAATGTTCGCCTCAAAATCCGACAACCAATCCATTCCAAGCACCAAATCGAAACCACCCAACGTCATCGCAAACGGCCTAATCGGAAACTTGTGGCCCTCTAATTCAACATCACAACCCTCTATTACCTCGGAAGTCCTGGTAGTTTTACCTATAGCAGTCTCTACATCAAACGGTATATCCACACGTCTACTACTAACGGGCAATTTGGCACAGAAAACAACAGAAATAAAACTCCTACTGGCACCCAAATCAAATAATACAGAGGCTAGAGTTTGGTTCACCAGAAACGTACCGGACACTACATCGGGGTCCGTCCTAGCCTCTTCCTGCGTCATTGTGAATGCCCTGGCGCTTGCTCTCGGACCTTCACTTCCCGTCTTCTTTACCCCTGAAGCCTCATCCCTAGGCTTCTTACAGTCTCTGCTCATATGACCACTTTCCCCACAGTTAAAACACTAGCCCATCCGGCAATCCTTTGACACATGCCCTGTCTTCCCGTACCTGAAACAGATGTTGGATCCCCACTTGCACTCCCCTGAGTGCCCCCTTCCACACTTACCACACTTCCTCACCCCAGCACCAGACGTGACCACACGGCGGTCATCCACCCTTGCCTTCTTGTTGCTCGTCGAAGTATCACCTCGACCAAATCTCTTCCCCTGCCAGCTTTTCTCTCCACCTCCCTTCTTACTACCCTCAACCTTTACCAACGCAGCCCGTTCATCGTATAACCTTCCCGCCAAATCCACTGCCGACCTGAAAGTGCTCGGTCGGGCAGAAATCAAATGCCAACGAATTTCAGCTGGCAGCCCCTGAATGTACCGGTTGATCTTTCGAGACACCGGCGTCACCTGCTCTGGCACCAACCGCGCCATGTCGTTAAACTTGGTGGTGTATTGTTGGTAGGTCATCGTCCCCGCCTCCAACTGCAGGAACTCTCTCTCAACTCTGTCCATTTCCTGACGAGGACTGAACTCCTCGATCACCATTTTCTTCAACTCAGACCACTTCATCTTCCCAATGGTCCTGCTACCCTCGGCCTGGACAATATTGTCCCACCAGCAAAAGCCGTCCCCGTAAAAGAGTGGGTAGCAAACTTCACCTTCTTGTCCTCTTGGCAATCACTAATATCGAGGACCGCTTCCATTTCTCTCACCCATTGGTGAGCATCCACAGCCGTACCAGAACCATCAAAAGTCGGGGGCTTGCACCTCATAAATGCCCCGTAGTTACAACCCCGGGCTGTCTCCCGTACCTGCTCTTCTTCCTCTCCCTCTTCATCATCAGATAGTATCGTTTCTGTTTCCGTCTGTTGCTGTCTACCTGAGGACCGATTCCTCCCTCGTCTCTCGTCTTCACTTACTGCCTTTATCACTTCGGTCACTACAGACGGTAAGATCGTCTGCATGACCTGGTGCACTTCCTCGACCACTGCCTCTTTTACCGAGGCCCTCAATTTGCGCTTTCATCTGCCTCCTCCTGATGAGGAATCTCGTTTTCCTCATGAACTACTTTCTCTGTCCTAGGTCTCCCTCGCGTGTTACGCGGTTCAGCACCACGTCCACCACCACCGGAAGCTTTAGATGATCTACCACCGACCATCTTCTATCACACTGAAAGATTTAAACACCAACACGGTCATTCAAGGAAATAGCTCAGTTTATGTCAAGTATAGCAAGTTCCTAATTACAGTGGCCAGTTATGATTAGCCACTTACTGTACTCTTCGTACCCCGAGCATTACCTGTCCTGACTACATTAGTATCTAACCCTAACAGTAGCACATACTTCACATAACATGCGCACATAATACTGATTAACTTTAATAAAAATACCTGATGGCACGCAACTACTCAGATGGCATTCTCTTCCCTTCTGTCCCATTTTCAGTTTAAGTTTAGGTTTATTTTGAAAATTTACCCATTTCACTTAAACTTTGGCTCTGATACCAACTTGTAAGGCCCCGTTCCCGGGCACCTCACAGTTGGTCGTCATCACCCGTAAAACATAGATTTGATATAAACATAATATAGTAACGCAGCGGAATTTCTGAAACAAACTTTTCTTTTACTATAAATACTTTTGCCATTTAATACAACGTACGTCAGTTACAAAACATTTAATGTTGCATTACATCACAAAAGCATTTTACAAAAGGTTACATCGTTACGGATTACAAAATGGTCATATACAGTGACCTCTAATAGAAGATATTAAATTCAAAAATCTGTTTTTTCATCATAAAGGAGATTTCTTAAATAATCCTGTTTATCAGGATCCTCAAGAAATCTCACACTTGCATGCAACATGATGTGTTGCGTGCATTACGGGCCCATAACACATAATGTGGCAGCATAATCAAAAGGAGAATGCCGTCCCCCACAAACTGAGTAGTCGCCTCGTGCCATCCCTAGCAACACTACCTGCCAACTAGAAACACATAAAAAGTCAGCGTTGCTGAGTGAGTTCTAGTTTTAAAATAAAGCATACTTTCATTTGTTAACAGTGTTCTTTCATACATGCGATCATACATCATACGTACACTTAGATAATATTGTTACTATTATCATCGTTCGTTCATTAACTTTCATTTGTGTACCGTTCATCTTTCTCGATCACGTTCGTGCATACATTCTTTACGTTCATTCATACGTACATAGAGATAATATTCATTATTATCTTCATCATTCTTTATACATCGTTATCTTTAACTTCTCATATGGATCCTGTCAGGCTTTACCCACTTCATAGCACTCGGCTATGATTACTGTGGTCGAATGACAAGGGTCCCGTTTCATACTTACTTGCACATTGAATTCTAATGTACCAATACCATATGCTATACCCCGAACCGTCTTAGCTACTGGGCCGTGAATCATAGAGCGTATTGCCACAGAAGCCTTAGCTACTGGGCCGTGAATCTAAGCGTATGCCACAGTACTAGGTAAGCGGTAGAGGTACCATAACCATGGTCAATCACAAAGAAGGACCAATCGACTTATTCAATGTTTGCAAGACATAACTCGTTCGTTCGTTAATGCATGTATTCGTCATCGTATTACTCATCCATTCGTTCATTAATACATGCATTCGTCATCGTGTTCCTCTTTCATTATCTTTCACTTTACGTTCATAATACTTTGTTCGTTCATCGTCATAATACATGAGTCGTGAAAGATATTCATACATCATCATAAGGAACACACACACCCATCATACATACATCATCATACATAGCATCATACATACGTAATCATACATAGCATCCTCGTTCACATCAGCCCTTCATGGGCGATTGAACATACCACAGTCGCATGGCCTCCATGCGACTGGGTCGTGCGACTGGACAATCAGGCGACTAGACTTACATTCGTGCGATTGAACCTCCTATCGTACGAATGAGCTCTACACGAATGGACTAATAGGCGATTAACCTCATACGTGCGACTAGACTATCATGCGTATGGACCGATACGACCGAATCCCTCAGTCGTATGGTCTATCAGGCGATTGAGCCCCATCCGTACGACTGAACCTCAATCGTACGATTGGACATCCGTTTTCCCTCAGTCGTGCGACTAGCCCTCCAGTCGCATAACCCTAACTGGGCAGCGACTGGAGTTCATCACGAACTGCAGCAGCGACCTACGGGTCTCAAACCCTTCCAAACTCATTTCTATGACCATGGTCAATCACAAAGAAGGACCAATCGACTTATTCAATGTTTGCAAGACATAACTCGTTCGTTCGTTAATGCACGTATTCGTCATCGTATTACTCATCCATTCGTTCATTAATACATGCATTCGTCATCGTGTTCCTCTTTCATTATCTTTCACTTTACGTTCATAATACTTTGTTCGTTCATCGTCATAATACATGAGTCGTGAAAGATATTCATACATCATCATAAGGAACACACACACCCATCATACATACATCATCATACATAGCATCATACATACGTAATCATACATAGCATCCTCGTTCACATCAGCCCTTCGTGGGCGATTGAACATACCATAGTCGCATGGCCTCCATGCGACTGGGTCGTGCGACTGGACAATCGGGCGACTAGACTTACATTCGTGCGATTGAACCTCCTATCGTACGAATGAGCTCTACACGAATGGACTAATAGGCGATTAACCTCATACGTGCGACTAGACTATCATGCGTATGGACCGATACGACCGAATCCATCAGTCGTATGGTCTATCGGGCGATTGAGCCCCATCCGTACGACTGAACCTCAATCGTACGATTGGACATCCGTTTTCCCTCAGTCGTGCGACTAGCCCTCCAGTCGCATAACCCTAACTGGGCAGCGACTGGAGTTCATCACGAACTGCAGCAGCGACCTACGGGTCTCAAACCCTTCCAAACTCATTTCTAGCCCATATTAGCCCTCCTAAACCTCAGGGATTCATACTAAGACATCATACAAGCATATACAAGTCCCAATTCATACTATAAACACATTACTCAAAATCTCACCCAAATGGGTCAAACATACACTATTTCAAAAATAGGGTTTATATGTGATCCAGCCCTAAAATCGTTTGAAAACGTGTAAATGAGGGGTTCTAGAACTCACATTAACAGGTAGGAGTTGAAGAGATTCGACTTGGCTAGCTTCTCGACGAACCTCGTGCCCGAATCACCACGTTCTCCCTTCCTTTCTCTTCTTTCGCTGTTCTCTCGTTCTCTGCCTTTTCTCCCGAATGAAAAATGTAAGTGTTGGGAAGGAGAATAGAGCTGCTCCTCTTTTATACCTATAGCTCAGTCGCATCTGGTCCAGGGGCGACTGGACCTTCAGTCGCATGAACACCATGCGACTGGACCTCCAGTCGCATGAGTCCCATGCGGTTGAGCCTTCAGTCGTGTGACTGAACTCCAGTCGTACGGTTGAGCTTCAATCATCCTTCAGTTGTGCTCTTGAACACCATGCGACTGGACCTCCAGTCGCACGAATCTCATGCGACTGAGACTCAGTCGCATACCACTCCAAAAGTCAAACTTCCGGGTGTTACACGAAGACAAAGTCTGATGAAAGAGCTGAAGAAAAAGTCAGCTTCCGAAGACAAAGTCTGATGAAAGAGCTGAAGATAAAGTCAGCTTCCGAAGACAAAGTCTGATGAAAGAGCTGAAGACAAAGTCAGCTTCCGAAGACAAAGTCTGATGAAAGAGCTGAAGAACAAAGTCTGCTTCCGAAGACAAAGAAGACTCTAAGCCTCGGAAGAAGCAGTCTTCCGAAGTATAAGTGGCTTCGGAAGAAGTTATTCTTCCGAAGTACTTTATCCTTCGGAAGACATTACTATGACCAACAGATAAAAGTATGGTCCCTGTCAGTCTACTGCAGACCTCTGATACAGCATGGCATCTTCCTAAAGAGCCATGTTGTTGACCATACTTTATTCTACTGTTCACCTTTTTATGTTAGTACATGTTACCAACTTTAGTTGGTGATAAAAGGTAAGTCAGGGACATGTCCAGACTACCAACTCTCAGGCAAAATGTCTGAAAGACCTCGCCTAGAGTCTTGTAGTATAGATGTAAGGTTAGAGGTGTCCAGCTGGAATCCAAGTATACCCGGCTGTAGGTAGTATTATATATATCTTCTCCCTGTAACTCTTTAGATAAGTGATTTGAGTCCAAGAGTCTTGTAATCCTTTGAGTTGAGAAGCAATATATAAAAGTACCTTGAAAATTTACTTGCTGTGTTAATTTTCTTACTGCTTGCTACTTGTTATATTGTGATCAACTCTTCATAGACTACTTGCTGAGTGTTGTTCACAGTGAGTTGAGAGAAAAACCACCCATAATCGATCCTGCAATTGGTATCAGAGCACCAGGCTCTTGATTCTGAGATCTTACCATCCAAATCAACCTGTTTTTCACTCCTCACTACAAACCACTCACTCAAATGGCTGCTCTCTCCAAGGCTGATATGGAAACCGGTACCATGACCAAGTCCCCACTGATCACCCCTGAAGACTTTGACACATGGTGTATCAGAATGGAAGGCTTCATCAAGTGTCAAGATTCAAGGATGTGGGACTCCATTGTCAATGGTCCTTTCATACCAAGCACCACTTCTGCCACTGGTAATCGCATCATTCCAAAAGATATTGATGATTACTCAGAAGAAGACAGGAAGAGAATAGAGCTGGATCAAAGGGCTATGACTTCTCTCCAAACTGCTCTTTCCAACTCCGTCTACAGACGCTTCAAGAAGTGCAAAACTGCTAAAGATTTATGGGAAGCACTGAAGCTGATGTATGAAGGATCTAAGGAAACCCAAGAGAACAAGAAGGATCTCTTGAAGCAGCAGTTTGAGAACTTTACTTTCAAGGCTGGTGAGACCTTGACTCAATAATACTTCAGGTATGTTGAGCTAGTAGATACTCTGGAGGATATTGGAGTAGCTCTAGAGAATAGAGACATAGTTAGGAAGTTCATGTCTTCCCTTCCTAAACTATGGATACATTACTGTGTTGTAATCAAGAGAACTTCGGACCTTAAGACTCTTACTCTGACAGAGTTGTATGGTATCCTAAGTGCATTCCAGATGGAGATGAACATGCAGAACTCCTCAGGTCACTCCAATAACCAACTGAGTTCAGCCCTTCATGTGGTTGAAAGGGAAATCACGGAACCACAACATCAGTTGCTGTGTTACCCTGACAACTCACACAGCGGACCTTACATTACTCTACCTGAGACTCCAAAGTCTCAAAAGGTTCAACACAACTCCTCTCAGGATAGTTGTGCCTTTGTCTCTGGAAGTGGACACTCTGGTGATTTTCAATACTGCTTTGATGATCTTGAGTGCTTCAGTCCAGATGATGTGGAGTATATGGATATTGTCCAGCAGATGGCTCTTTTAACTTACAGAGCGAAGAAGTTCTTCAAGAGAACTGGAAGGCAATTCCCTCAAAACCCAGTCAACAGCAGGTTTGGGTTTGACAAAAGCAAAGCAAAGTGTTATAACTGCAACCAACTTGGTCACTTTGCTAGGGAATGCAAGGCTCCCAAGAACAACCCGGGAACCCCACAGGCCTCCACACATCCCACTGCTTCAAAACATGAAGAGAAGTCAACTGAAACAGCTGCTGTGGCTCAAGAAGTTGACTGGAGCTTCATGGTACAGGATGTGACTCCTGCTCAAGCACTCATGGCCGGAACAGATGATGATCAGGTATATGAACATCTTTGTACTGCTGCCTGTATTGCTAAAGTTAAACTTTATAAGGATTACATTTCGGAAATCAGATCTGAGGTTGAGTCTTTAAATGTGCTAAAATCTGATTTTAAGAGAGCTGAATCTGACTACCAAAAGAAAATTGAGGAGTTAGAAAAAACTGTGTCTCTTTTAAAACATGAAAAGACTAATTATAAGACTCAAATTAAAGATCTGATATCCAAACTATCTGAGGTTCAAGCCCAGTTGGTCACAGCTGAGGCTCAGGCCAGGAAGCAAGCTATTGCTGAGCAAAGCTTCCAAACTATTCTTGCATCAACCTCTCATTCCAAAATGTTTTATCAAAACAAAGAAGGGTTGGGAACCAATGAAATAGCTCCACCACACTCTTATGAGTCTATTAGACTACCTAGATGTGGTACTGAAGAGCAAGAGGTTCCAACTGCTGACCCTTCTCCATTGGAACTAAAGGATGGGCAAAAATAGTAGCCACCACAGGGGAGAAACAGGAGGATACACTCATCTCCACCTGTGAAGACCAAATCCTAACCACCAAGGCAAGAAGAAGCAAGCTAAAGCTGCTAGAAGGACTGCCAAGAAGGTTGCAGAGTCCAAGCTTAAGATCGACCCAAAGCAAAAGGGTGTCTTCATTTCTGCCGGATTTCAAGTGGTAGGTACTTCTGATTCAGGAAAGGAGTGTAATACCAGCACTCCTGTCCTACTGAAGGATCAGAAGTTGAAAGGGAAAGTTGCTGATGAAGAGAAGAAACCCAAGAAACAGCAACCTGCAAGTTCCCAGAAGACTAACATTGCATGCATAATGTGTGGTCTGCACAACCACATGGCTAAAGATTGTTACTACAATCCAGCAAGCACACATTATGCAAATAATGTTAGAAAAGAAGGAGTCAGAGAAGGTTTCTCAGTTGGACCACTTCAAAAGGTCCAAATGATGAAAAAGGGAAAGTTGGTCTCGGAAGCCAAGTTGCTTTCGGAAGAAACTACTTCTTCCGAAGGGAAAATGGCTTCGGAAGCCAAACCTTCTAAGGTTCGGAAGAACAAGAAGGCTCCCTTGAAACCATCTCAGAAGAAGACTACTTCGGAAGAAAAGGTGGTGAAGGCTTCTTCCGAAAAGAAAGAAGCTTCGGAAGAAGGCCATGCTGCACAAGCTTCAACAAGCTCATCTTCAAAGATCAACCAAGGGATGGATTGGAAGATCAAGGAAGATGCTGCAGCCCAAACCTCTTCTTCAACAATGACCTCTATTGAACCCCAATGCATATCTTTTGGTTCAATTATGTCACTATCGTTGGAAGAGCCCAAGACCAGCAAGGCTTGGGCTTCCAAACAAAACTAACCATCTCATCTTATGTGCAGGGACGTCCATTTGACAAGAACAACAATGTCTGGATTGTAGATAGTGGATGCTCCAGGCACATGACAGGGAACAGATCTCTCCTTCAACAATTCCAGAACTTTGATGGAGGGCCTGTCCAATTTGGAGGTGAGGCGGAGGATATATTTCTGGCAGAGGAAGTATATCCAATGGCAGAATAAACATTGACAAAGTTCACTTTGTCAAACAGCTTGAACACAATCTGTTAAGTGTTTCTCAATTCTGTGACCAGAAGCATCAGATGCTCTTCACAGAACATGAGTGCATTATCCTCAAACCAGGGATGACAATTCCTCCGGAATTGGTGCTTCTTAGATCTCCCAGGAAAGGGGATATGTACAAGCTGGATATGAACAATGCTTCTCCTATGGGTGAAGTATCATGCTTTCTTTCCAAAGCTGATAGTGATGAGTCAACACTATGGCATAAACGCATGTGTCATGTGAATTTTAAAACAATGAATAAATTGGCTAAAAATAACTTGGTACATGGTTTGCCTAAAAAGGAATTTTTCTGCAAAGATAACTGTGTTGCATGCCTGAAAGGGAAACAACACAGATCATCTCATAAATCCAAATGTGTTAACTCTATCACTACTCCATTACACTTATTGCACATGGATCTCTTTGGACCCACAAGTATAATGAGCATTGGAAGGAAATCATACTGCCTTGTGATAGTTGATGATTTTACAAGATTTACATGGGTATTCTTTTTAAGAAGTAAAGATGAAACTGCTGAAACTTTAAAATCTTTTATTCTTAAAATAGAAAATCAAATTGATCACAAGGTTAAGATCATTAGAAGTGATCAAGGGACTGAGTTTAAGAACTTCGTTCTTGACTCATTCTGTGACTCAAAAGGGATTGCCAGACAATACAGTGCTCCCAGAACTCCTCAACAAAACGGTGTTGCTGAGAGGAGGAACAGGACACTTATTGAGGCTGCTCGGACCATGTTAGCTGATTCAAAGCTGCCTCTAACATTCTGGGCAGAGGCAGTCAGCACTGCATGCTATGTGCAGAACAGGGTTCTTGTAGTTAAGCCCCATGGAAAAACCCCTTATGAGTTATGGAACAAGAGGCCACCGTTCATTGGCTTTCTAAGGTCCTTTGGCTGCAGGTGTACCATACTTAACACAAAGGACAACTTAGCAAAGTTTGCTGAGAAGTCGGATGATGCTATCTTTATTGGATACTCTTCTAGCTCTAAAGCTTATAGAGTATACAATATCAAGAATCAACAATTTGAGGAATCATCCAATATAGTTGTTAATGAGCACACTCCTTGTGTTAGGGGGAATGGACCTGAGTATATCTTTGATTTAGAATTGTTTCCAAACTATTCTAAACCATCTTGTGAGAATGTTTCAGCTGGAACAGGTGCTCAAGAGAATGCTGATGCTGATGCTGATGCAAGTCACTGTTTGAGCTTCCCAGACCTCTTCCAAATTCTCCAAGAGCTGAAAGGCAACAAGCTTCAACCATTCACAGATCTGATAGTGTAACTATCTCCAGGAATAATGAAGCTTCAACAAGTGAATCACTTGATCAACCTCAAAGTTCTTCAGGTGATCCATTACAACACCAGGTTGAGGGAAGTAGTATTCTGAAGGAACAGGCAACTGTTAATCCTACTTCACAACCAACCATTGATGATGTTTCTCAATCATTCAATCAGTCCTCATTGAATGACTTTGAAACAGCAGTTGGACAGAGTGATCCAGTTCCTGATCAGAATATGTCTAACCTAGACTTATCTCTGCAACTGGAAGTGATTCCTCGTCTTAGGATTCACAACACTCATCCAACTGAGAACATCATAGGGAATGTCTCTGAGGGTGTGAGAACAAGAGGACAAACTCATCATGGGAATGTCTGCTTGTACTCATGCTTCTTGTCTCAGATGGAACCAAAGAAGGTAGAAGATGCCTTAAAGGATAGTAGTTGGGTTGAATCGATGCAGGAGGAGCTGCTTCAATTCAGAAGACAAAAGGTCTGGAATCTATGCCCACTACCATCTGGTCAAGTACCCATAGGCACTAAATGGGTGTTCAGGAACAAGAAAGATGATAGAGGCTTGATTATCAAGAATAAGGCAAGACTAGTAGTTCAAGGATACACCCAGGAGGAAGGAATCGATTATACTGATGTCTTTGCACCTGTTGCAAGACTTGAGGCAGTTAGGATCTTCCTTGCTTATGCTGCATCCAAGAACTTCACAGTCTACCAACTTGATGTCAAGTGTGCTTTTCTATATGGGGATATAGATAGGGAAATCTATGTATGTCAACCTCCAGGATTTGAAGACCCACAGCACCCCAACTACGTGTGCAAACTGGATAAAGCTCTATATGGGCTGCACCAAGCACCTAGGCTGTGGTATGAGACCTTGTCTCAGTTTCTCCTGAAGAATGGATACACTAGAGGTACCATCGACAAGACTCTTTTCATCAGAAAGAGTGGAGAAGACATTTTGCTTGTACAAGTCTACGTTGATGACATCATATTTGGTTCTTCAAACGACCAAATGTGCAAGGACTTTGAAAGCATAATGAAGCAGAAGTTTGAGATGAGTTCCATGGGAAAAATGGACTTTTTCCTTGGAATTCAGGTGAAACAGATGAAGGAAGGGTTCTTCATAAGTCAATCTAAGTATGTCTCAGACATCTTAGATAGATTTGAAATGAAGGATTGTAAACCAGCCAAGACACCCATACCCAGAAACCATAATCTTTGCCCTGACCTTGAGGGGGAGGATACTGATCAACATCAGTATAGAGCAATCATTGGTTCTCTGATGTATCTCACTGCTAGTAGACCAGATATCATGTTTGCCACATGCATTTGTGCACGATATCAGGCTGCTCCAAAGGTGTCTCACCTAGCTGCTGCAAAGAGAATCCTCAGATACCTCAAAGGAGCACCTAAACTAGGTCTCTGGTATCCAAGAAATAGTGATTTCAATCTCTATGGATACTCTAACAGTGACTATGGTGGCTGCAACATTGACAAGAAATCAACATCAGGAGGATGTCAATTTCTTGGTGGAAGGATTATTTCATGGCAATGCAAGAAACAATCCTGTGTCTCTACATCAACTGCTGAAGCTGAATACATTGCTGCTGCTAGCTGCTGTGCTCAACTGCTATGGATTCAAAATCAGATGTTAGACTATGGATTCAACTTCATGACTACTCCTATCCATATTGACAACAACAGTGCTATCTCCATTACTGAGAATCCGGTGAAGCACTCCAAGACAAAGCACATTGATATCAGGTATCATTTCATTAGAGATATTCATGAGAAACAGCTGATAAAGTTAATCAAAGTTGACTCAAATGAACAATATGCTGATTTGTTCACAAAGGCATTTGATGAACAAAGATTTAAGTATCTCATATCAGCAATTGGGATGATAAACATTGAATAACTACCTCTTTTGAAAACCTTTTTAATATGTAAAGTCTTGTGTCAATACAATTTAAGCCCTGTTACAAAAGATCTTTAAATTATTCCAAGTGTAAATTCCTTCCGAAGAGGAATTAACTCTCGGAAGATATTCTTGAATATCTTCCGAAGCCAAATTCCTCAATGGAAATTTTCTTCTCGGAAGAGTTTTTGGTCTCGGAAGAAGCGATTGATTTTACATCAGATCTACTTCCGAAACTTATACAACTCTCCATTCGGAAAGACAACTTTACCTTCGGAAGCAATGCCTTGCTTCGGAAGATAAAGTGCCTTCAAAGGACAATTTTACCTTCGGAAGCAATATCGTGCTTCGGAAGAGAAATTGCCTTCGGAAGAAAATTACCTTCGGAAATGTTTTACCCTCGGAAGTAAAGGTTTTTATATGTAACGGATATCTTTTGGGCCCCACTCTGTAAAAAGTAAAGATTTTGTCGATGATGGTCAGATTATTTAAAATTATCCTTGCCGCCACTATCATTTCTCCGCCGTAAACCACCATACCACCCACAGTAACCCCAAACAGTTACCCTATTACCGCCACTACCACAATTCAACCCTTTTAAATAATCTTGACTGATCAATTTCATCTTCTTTTACCACTTTACAGCCCTAACTATTCCCTTCACTGTCAAACCTTCAATTTCACCCAAATTTCAAGCTTACCTTTTCTTCAATGGCGCTAAACCCTCAGCACAACCAAGTCGCATTACTTGATTCGTCAAGGGATGTCGACTTCACCCAATCATCACCTTTCTTACCGAATCCACATACCTCACTGCACTAACTGTTAACCCAACCGTATACTCCAACCATATGTCCGAATTCTGGAGCAACGGTCAAACTGTAGTTCTGAATGGGGTTCGAGTCCTGAGAACCCGCATTTGTGGCCAAGAGTTGGTCATCACTGAACAGCTCATCAGGGAGCATCTCGAGCTCCATGATGATGGGGCTCCTACTGAGTTCCCCAAAGAAGACTTGGAAGGCACCTATATCCTCATGGGATATGGAGGAGATGTCAGCAGATCAACCGTGTACAAGTTTAATTTCTCTTACCATTGGAAGTTCCTGCTGCATATTATCCTGCATTGCCTCTCCAACAAATCAGGGGGTTGGGATCAAATTCCCATATGAACTAGGATGCCTAGTTCATGGGTTGGTGAGAGGTCTTCGCTTCAACTACTCACGATTTGTGTTGACCAACCTTATCGGAAATCTGAGCAGGGATACATTCTTCATGTATCCCTGATTTATTCAACACATAATCAACTGTGAGATGGAAACGAGCAAGCTTGTCTGCGCAGCTGCTCTTACTGTTCCACAAGTGAGACCTACCATCTTCAAGATACTGAAGAAGATGTCCACCAACTTCACTGGAAGGTACACTCCACTACCTCCAGAGATGACTGAGCGCATAGCTCCTGGTGACATCCCTGTTATCCCCACAGGTGATGAACCCACACCAGCAACATCCACCACAATGCCAAAACCTTCTTTACCCATCAAAGCTACATACCAGAGACGTCCAAAATGAACCCTTGTTCAATCTACTCTGATTGAACAAGCTCCTCCTGTTCACACCCAAAGGGCTAGAGTGGAATCATGGGCTCCCACTCAGTCCGAGGTCACACCATCCTTCACAATTGACCTCAATGTGGGTTTTGAGCCTCCTCAGTCTCAAACCCCTGAGCCCGAACCCCAAGCCTTAAGCCCACAGGGTGAGTCTCTACACTCCCCTGTGCAGCCTTCTAGGGACAGCCCCACCATAGGCTCAATGCCTGTAGACATTGATCTAGGTCCCGGGTCAGTAGGTTTAACCACCCTCTCTTTCACTGACCTTTTACTCCGCACTGATGAAGAGATTACATCTCTCCATGGCCATGAAGTTGATCTACAACACCCTCTGAAAGATCAACAGAGCCAAGAGGGATCCCTTGTCTCTAGCCCCCATCAGAAGCCAATTACTGAGGTGAGTCCCACTTATGTGGAGGGGACTCATGTAGACTCAGCTGCCACTACTCAGAGTCTCTCAGGACAGTGGTAACATAATTAGGACTGAGTCTACGGCAACTTTGCCCATTGACATCTCTGAAAGAGATGACTCTGAGCAAAGGAAACCAGGGTGCCAAGAAGCCACATCTGGTGGTGAGACTGAGCATACTAGGTATGTTATCTCATCTCCCCGTGATTCTTCTCATGAAGATGAGGGAAGTATGCAACTAGCACTTCAGTACTTGCTTTCTAAGGTCTCCAACCTGGAATCACAGGTGAGGATCTTAGAATCAAGGACTGCCACTCAGCAACTTGAGATTAACAACCTCAAGGCTAAACTAGCTGAGAAACAGACGGAGAGGTCTGTTAGGCATGTACCAATTCAGGTCTCACTGACTTCTTCCTCTAGCTCATCTAGCTCTCAAGATGATGCTACCAAAAGGGGGAGAAAGTTCAGAGACAAACACTTGAGGAACCACAGACCCAATCCATTACTTCCCAACTCATCACACTACCTGAGTCATCTCAATCTTTCTAGAGATTGACTCAAAGATGCTTCAAGATCTCTACAGACTTTTCACAAAGTTTGTATTGAGATCATCCCTAGAACAGCCCAGCCCCGACACCACACTTATATACTTTGGGGCTGAGGAGCTTCAAAGACTGACTGCACCTTCTACCACTGTGGAAGAAGTTGGTCAACCTAAGGTCCACATGGAACCTAGATTAGCTTCGAAGGGGAAATGGGGACTAATGGCCCAGCAACTGAAACAGATGGGACAGAACTTGCAGCAGTCTCATCTTCCGAAGCTCAAGCTGAAGCTTCCAAAGCTTACATGGAAGCCTCGGAAGAACAAGAAAAGTCTTCCGAGGCCGAAATAGAAGCTGTGGAAGGCTTATTTCAGATGTCCGAGGAACTGACCATCACAGATGTTATTGCTGAAATAGCATCTGAGGTGAGCAGGGAGGACATTTCTGACATTCCTCCAACCCAAACACCAGCTGAACTTCTCTCTCAATCACAACCCTCCATCCAAGAACCACCACAGTCAAGCACCGCCAAAGATAAAGGAAAAAGAAAATTGACTGCGAAGAGCTTCAGGAGGAGGAGAGGATTGAGAAGCTCCAAAAGAAAGGCAGGTTTCCTACTGAAAAGCTGCTAGCTGCTAGTTCTAAGGCAGCTGCAGCCAATCAGGAAGAAATCAACCAAAGGAGAAGAACAACACTCATTGACCAGCTTATCAGTCTAGGAGCTGCCAATGAGGAGATACTCCTGCTACCACTAGAGGAGTTGGTGACTTTGGAGAGGTCAACCAGGCTAAAACAAGAAGAAGAAGCTAGGTTGGCCTTGGAGAGAAAAGAAGAAGAGCGAAGGGAGGCAGCCTTGAAGCTGAGAGAGGATAGGATCAAGTTCCTACTCTCAAGAGGCTTCAGTCTTCCTGAACTGTCTCCTCATGATGATGACATGATCCTGCTGCTCCACAATAAAGAGCAGGATCAAATGGAGAAGGAAAGGAAGAAGGCTGCTAGGGAGAAGTTGAAGGAGAAGAAGAGGAGGGAGGAAGAGAAGGGGGTCACTGCCACCAAGAAGTCCAATGACAAAGCCTGGATGAAAGACTATCTCCGGGCTCATGGCTTCTCTGGTAGGCAGGTGGGACCTATGTCCGAAAGGACACTCCAACGGATAGTCAGTGAAATCAAAGCTGACATCCGTCTGGGGAAGAGAAGGGAGATGTACAGGAGGGTACAGGGAACGGTCTCAACCCCAGCCACTCAACCACAGCCACAACCCACACCAGAACCAACCCCTCATCAAAACAGAACCCACTGATGAAACCTTCACCCCTCAACCCACAACTCTACCCAAACCTACCACATCACCTCAACCACCCAAACTACCCATCCAAAACCCAAGACACAACCCAAAACCACTAAACCTAAGCCTACCCAACAAAACCAAGACCATCCCCTCAGCCTCCTCAACATCTCTCCTTTGAGGAAATAAAGGAGTTCAAGACGAGGCTCATCAACTGCACCACTTTGAGCAGCATCTCCTGTGAGGGAGAGCTTATCAACATCACCTATGTTGATAACTCTTCAAGCTCCCTCACCCTAGGCCAATTTCTTGAGTTGCCTAGAGACACTTTGGGCCAGGCTGCAAGACTTCTTGGTCTCAACTCCGATACCCTCAATGCTGAGGAGAAGAGACTAAGAAGGAGACTGGTGACTCTGCTGGATACCAGGAAAGAGGACAGGATTTCTGGTCAATCTCCTGGACCTAGAAATGCTATAATCCAGTGGAGGTTCGATGAACCTTCTCACAACTTTGTTGTGGAAAGGGAGAATGGTGAAACCAACAGGCTTAATGCCACTTCTCTCCTGCATCTCAGCAGATTTGATCTTGCTGAGCTTGCAGAGAAGCCATTCTCCAATCCCTCCAACTCTGAGACTGCTGCACACATCAGAAACCATATCAGCGGTCTCCACTTGGCTGAACGAAGTAGAAGAGCCAAGATTGAAGAAGAGTTGAAGTTGAAAGGAGTGGAAGACAAGGAAAGACCAACCGCCAAAGGCATTTCTACAGATGGTGGAAGGTCCTGAATTGGAACCAATAGTTCGATGGGAATATGACTATACTTCCCATCAACTAACTCTTTTCAGAGGGCCACAACAGAGGGTACACATAATCCAAGGTGACAGAGTAGAGGTTCTATCCACCAAGGATCTGTACAAGATTCTCAGCACCACAGCAGGAAAGAATGAAGACACTGATAAACACTTACTTTCCTTGGTGCTGAGAGCTTTGAGAAGAAGAGAGAAGTGAAGTTTTGGTAGCATCAGCCTAGGGTGAGTTTGTTGGATCATGATAAGGCTGGTGCAACCAAAACCACTTCATAGTCACTTTTGGTGCTACATTGAAGGGCTTCCGAAGCCAAGCAAGAGATCTTCCGAGAGTCTGAGGAACAACAGCTGAAGATATCTGCTGAAGACAACAGCTGAAGCCAACAGCTGAAGACTATCTTTCGAAGACAAAGTCTGATGAAAAGCTGAAGACAAAGTCAGCTTCCGAAGACAAAGTCTGATGAAAGAGCTGAAGAAAAAGTCAGCTTCCGAAGACAAAGTCTGATGTCAGCTTCCGAAGACAAAGTCTGATGAAAGAGCTGAAGACAAAGTCAGCTTCGAAGACAAAGTCTGATGAAAGAGCTGAAGAACAAAGTCTGCTTCCGAAGACAAAGAAGACTCCAAGCCTCGGAAGAAGCAGTCTTCCGAAGTATAAGTGGCTTCGGAAGAAGTTATTCTTCCGAAGTACTTTATCCTTCGGAAGACATTACTATGACCAGCAGATAAAAGTATGGTCCCTGTCAGTCCGCTGCAGACCTCTGATACAGCATGGCATCTTCCTAAAGAGCCATGTTGTTGACCATACTTTATTCTACTGTTCACCTTTTTATGTTAGTACATGTTACCAACTTTAGTTGGTGATAAAAGGTAAGTCAGGGACATGTCCTGACTACCAACTCTCAGGCAAAATGTCTGAAAGACCTCACCTAGAGTCTTGTAGTATAGATGTAAGGTTAGAGGTGTCCAGCTGGAATCCAAGTATACCCGGCTGTAGGTAGTATTATATATATCTTCTCCCTGTAACTCTTTAGATAAGTGATTTGATTCCAAGAGTCTTGTAATCCTTTGAGTTGAGAAGCAATATATAAAAGTACCTTGAAAATTTACTTGCTGTGTTAATTTTCTTACTGCTTGCTACTTGTTATATTGTGATCAACTCTTCATAGACTACTTGCTGAGTGTTGTTCACAGTGAGTTGAGAGAAAAACCACCCATAATCGATCCTGCACAAACCGCTCCTAACCACTTCGCGAAACAATTTCAAACCCGAATATGTGTTTTAATTTGATACTTAATGATGATACTTTAGACAAAAAAACGAACCACATCATTAACCAAATCCATTTCTGTAATAAATCATGTATTAATCCAATTAAATAATCATACACGTTCGTATAATCAATTAGAAGTCATTGGTACGTTTAATTTCATTTGAAACCGCAATTTACAGTTCGAATTCCAACAAAACCCCCGAACTCAACTCGAACTCGTTGAACACGAAATGATTCTAATCGAGGCAATTTAATAGAGGGGGAAGGTTCGATTTAGTCTCTTTCAACTCCTTGTAACTTCAATTTCTCGAAGAACACACACAAACACCACCTTCAATCGCCACCATTCGTCCAGACTTGCTCACACCAGTTCCAGTCGATTTCTACACCAACTCGGGTTATTCAAACTCACACATACTCGATTAATCATAGGAAATCAAAGCCTTATGGTTAATTTCATTAACATCAATGGACGTTCAATTGGTTCGATTTTAATTCTAATGGTGAAATTGGGGTTTTTTGATTGTTTAAGGTTTTATAAATTTAAAATGGGTATGTGGCAGGCAAATGCTACATAGCCTACCGGTAAATCATCTCACCCATACACAGGAGGTCTTGGGTTCGAACATGGCCACCTACATCTATTTTTTTAAAAAAATATTTTTTGGGTACTTAAATACTAGAAAAATACAAAGAAAAATATATATATATATATATATATAAATCATTTACTTCCATTAAAAATATTCTAGAAATCATTTATTAAAAAGAGTTAAAAAAAGAAATAATACTCCTAACTTCTTTATTTGAAAGAGTTAAACGTTTTTTATATTTTTATAAAACGTAATCTATACCAAAACATATATTATTTCGCGACCGAGACGTGTTGATATTGCAATTTAAATATTTAATTATTAAAGATTAATTATTTATAATATTTTAATATTTACACACTATCTTATCGATCCTTATGGGATAAACATTTAAATGATGTCAAATAACTTTATTTCAACAATTATGCATTATCGTTATAAAGTCCATGGTATTTCAAATTAATTGTAAAAAGTCCCTGATCACAATTGAAACCCTAGTCTTCTTGATTCATCTCTTGAACTTTACCGGTTATATTCTAATCTTGGAACGTTCACTCTTAGGTAAATTGTGAAGGAATTGTTGGTGATATTCTAGTCTTGTTATTATTCAAAGTACATCATATAACATGTGAGTTTTCATATCTCATTTTTACTTTATTTCACACATTTTGGGGTGAAGCATGTTAATCGTATAAATGTTTGCTTGTAAATTCTTTAAATATTTGTAAAGCACGTGAAACTTATCTTATTAATTTGTCATGGTTATTTGAGATATTGGTGAACATTGTATGATAGTCATCTTGTAAAAAAACAATCATTAACTATTGCTAGCTGACGTCATAGATCTATGGGCTTGACAAGCGTATTTGGTGCTAAAGCCGAGGTTATTGTCGGCTCCTGATGATGTATTCTTGTTCATCATGGAAACCAAGTACACTTAGCTAATCGTACATTTCGTTGTGGCCATATTTTTGTCAAAGTTTGATTGTATCATCATGCTATCAATATGTTCTTGTATTATTTCTTAACCTATGACTTGAATTGCCTCTTAAAAAGGGTTTATGTATGTACTATTTCATGGGAACTCACCAATATAAATATGTTGACTTTATTTTTAATATGTTTCAGGAGATGCTCAAGCTTAATTGTTGATTCTTTAAGAATTGAGTTCATCTAGAATTGGTCCTAGAATAAGATAAAGAATTCATTTTATTTTTGTTTTATAATCCTGAACTTATTATCTAGTTGATGTTATAGTTGTTTGCTTGAACTTATGGTTGTAATTTACAATTCGAATCCTTATGATTAATAATATTTACACTTGAGGTAAGGTTGTGTGGCTTTGAACAATCTTAACCCTTACATCTTAACGTTTCCGACGTTAAGGTTGGGGTGTGACAGATTGGTATCAGAGACCATAACTATAGGGATTTAGGTTATTAGAAATAGTGACCTAGACTATAGTTAAGATAGGGACCTTTACATGGAAATTCTTTATAATCCTGTAAGCTTATCTATTTGCATGCTACATGATATTGCCTGTTATAGAAAAGTTCCCTTATGTGCTACTTGATACAGCTTAATTGGAATTGCGCCTTAAGTGGATAACTTGATTGTCAAAGCCTTCCATCATGTATATCTCCAACTTCTTAGTCATCTCCACCTATCACTAGACCCAACCCGACGATGTATTTTCTTAAACTTATTCTTGACTACACGTGATATCATACGCATTATATCGAATGGTTCAATTCTTTAAGCTTTATGTCTAATCTTTAAAAATCTCAACAAGGTTTTAATTCTATTAGTTTAGAAGGAAAAATATGGGACTCATAAACACCTGTATTTTGGATATCCTAGTAAAAAGCCTTCGGGCTAAGGTAAGCATTTCACATAAATCTCAATCAACTGCAAGACCAGTTATGCTTACCTAAGGATTTTCGGGATGAGTGATAAATTATGGTCAAAATACACAAATTTCCTAAGACATGTTAGAGTTAAGTTACCTTGACGTGTCAATGCTCCTAAAGGCCTTGTGTACCAAATGGAACCATCTCGTATGTGTTTTAAAAGTCCTGAAAAATTATTGTTTTATTGAACTAGCTTTACTTCAAAATTCCTATGTCTAACCTATTCTGTATTCAGAATTTCTCGTCATCATGGAAAGTGTGGTAGCTCCAACCTTAAAATCGCCGCTATGATCGCTCGGCAAATGGCTGTCGTCCTTCCTATAATGGTCGTTGAACTGAGTAGCACCCTAATAGCCAATGCCAATAATAATGCAAATGGGAATAATGGTGGTAATGGCAACAATGGTCAAGGAGAAAATAGTGATAATCAAGGAGGGAATAACCAAACATGCATATTCAAACACTTTAACTCGTGTAAGCCAACCAGTTTTAGTGGAAAGGAAGGAGCCACGGGACTTCTTGAGTGGTTTGAAAGTATGGAGAACACCTTCATCAACAAAGAGTCTCCAGAGGCACTCAAGGTCCGGTATGCTTCAAGTGTTCTCCAACAAAGGGCACTTACATGGTGGAGTAGCGAAAAGAGGAATAGAGGTGCTGAAATTGCATTGGCTTTACCCTAGGAGGAGTTCAAGAACATTATGATCCAGAAGTTCTGTCCTAGGAGTGAGTTGTAAAAGCTCAAAGAGGAATTTTGGAACCTTAAGCAGGATAGCGGCAATCATTTGGCTTATTCTACCAGACATCATGAACTGAGCATTCTCTTGCCTCACATGGTGGATACTGTACCTCGTAACATTGAGAAGTTCATCAAAGGGGTACCACCTCAAATTCAGGATGTTGTAGTGGGAAGTAGGCTCACGACCCTAGAAGAAACAATCACCATCATCGCTCAGCTTACTGAAAATCACATTAAAACTGACACCTTGACTGTAAAGGGTGCTAAAAAGGCTGAGAGGGTGGTTTTAGAAACTACTAAGGAGGTGAAGGCTGAATACTCGTCTAGGGGCAAGAAATATAAGTTTATACCTACCCGAAATTTTGTTGTGGTAGCAAGCAATGCATCTCATAACCAAGCTGCTACTGCGAAGCAAGCACCAGTTGCTAGAGCTTGCACTTGTCCACATCCGATGTGTTACATTTTCAAGTATCATCATACGGGGATAATCCATGTCGTATATGCTCACTTTGTGGGAAATATGGTCATTTGGTTGCTACATGTCACCGTGCACCTAATAATGCTACTCTAGTTGCCAATCGAGCTTGCTACAACTATGGGGAAACCACCCATTTTCGCCTAAAATGCCCCCGTCTTGCGGGTAATGTTCCACAAGCTCGAGGCCGTGCTTTCAACATCAACGCAAATCAAGCACAGGCAAATAACGACGTGGTGAGCAGTGTGTCATTTTTGTTTGTAATCTTTATGATCAAAGTTTCACTTGTTTCTCTGTACTGATAAAAGTCCTATATCTGAACAGGTATGTTTCTTGTTAATAATTTCTATGCCTCTATCTTGTTTTATTTAGGAGCCGATAGGAGTTTTGTCTCCTTAGAATTTGAACCCATACTTGCTAAGTCATGTACTAAGTTAGAAAAGTCATTCACGGTTGAAGTCGCCGATGAAAAATCCATCACTATTGACGTCATCATTTGCGGTTGCGTCTTGAGTCTTAACGGGCATAAGTTTCCTATTGATCTGATTCCCATGAAACTTGGAAGTTTTGATATTATCATCAGCATGGATTGGTTAGCCAAACACTACGCGAAAATTATCTGCTTCGAGAAATGCATTCGAATTCCATTACCTCCGGGTGATATTTTGAAAGTCTTCAATGAGAAATCATCTAAAGGACTCAAACTCACGTTGTGTACTAAGGCTCGAAAGTAAGAACTACATAGCTTTTTTGGCCTATGTAGTCAACACGAAAGTCACTAGGAAGGAACTTAAGGATATTCCTATTGTATAAGGTTTCCCGGAAGTATTTCCCGATGATCATAACAGCCTACCTCCTGTTCGTGAAGTTGAGTTTAAGATTGACTTGCTTCCTGGTGCAAACCCAGTGGTGAAGTCACCCTATCGTCTTGCACCATCGGAGATGCAAGAACTAGCCAGCCAACTGTAGAAACTATCTGACAAGGGCTTTATTCATCCTAGCTCTTCACCATGAGGTGTACTTGTGTTATTCATAAAGAAGAAAGATGGTTCGTTTCATATGTGCATCGATACCGGGAGCTCAACAAACTCACATAAAAACCGATACCCTCTTTCTTGAATCAATGATCTTTTTGACCAACTTCAAGGAGTCACGCAATTCTCAAAAATCGATCTACGTTCTGGTTATCACCAACTATGAGTCAGTGACAAAGATATTCCAAAAACCGCATTTCGTACTCATTATAGGCACTATGAGTTTATGGTTATGCCTTTTGGTTTGACTAATGCTTCTGCCATCTTTATGGATCTCATAAACCAGGTATGCAAACCCTACCTGGACAAATTCATGATTGTGTTCATCATCGATATTCGTATCTACTCAAAGACGAAAACCGATCATGAGCTCCACTTGCAACAAGTTCTTAAGCTTTTAAAGAAAGAACAATTGTACGCAAAGTTTTCTAAGTGTGAATTTTGGCTTGAGGAATTCCAATTATTAGGTCACGTGGTGAATAGCCAAAGAACTCATATTGATCTTGCTAAAGTGGAAGCGGTGAAAAGATTGGTGTCTCTAAACTCCAACCGAAGTTCGTTCTTTTCTTGGACTAATGGGTTACTACCAGCGTTTTATTGCAAATTTCTCAAGGATTGAGAAACCACTTACGTCATTAACCCAAAAGAATAAACCATTCAATTGGGTACCTGAGCAAGAAGATGTCTTGTAGATCCTCAAACACAAGTTGTGTAGTGCTCTTTTCCTCACACTTCGTGACGGGAATGATGACTTCATCGTATATTGAGATGCATCTAGTCATGGCCTGGTTGTGTTCTCATGCACGAGGAAAGGTCATAGTCTATTCTTCGAGGCAATTGAAGGTTCATACAGTGAATTACATGACCCATGATCTTGAACTTGGTTTTGCGGTTTTTGCCTTCAAATTTAGAGGCATTACCTTTATGGGACACAATACGTAGTCTATACCGATCACAAAAGACTTCAACACGTTTTCAGTCAAAAGGATCTCAATATAAGGCAACGTCATTGGGTTGAGTTGATTAGTGACTACGACTGTGTCATTCATTATCATCCTGGAAAGGCGAATGTCGTAGCCTATCACACCCCAACCTTCACGGCAGAAACATCGAGATGTGAGGGTTAAGATTGTTCATGGCCACACAACACTAATTTAAAATGTCAATATTATTAAATTCCAAGGTTCATAACATACATTGTGGGAATAACATAAGTTTCAAGCAAACAAAAATACAAAAGTTCCCATAGCATCACGTGACAATATATGTCATTTTATTATTATCTATGTCCAATCCTATATGCGATCAAGTCTTCAAGAGCAACTTAAATGGTTTCATTTCCTGAAACATGTTAAAAATAATGTCAACATAATGTTGGTGAGTTTCCATAGATTAATCATACATAGATATATATCAAAAGATGGCAATTCACGTCATAGGTTATTGAATAAAGTAAATATAGATGGATGAACAAATGTAATAATCAAACCTTGACAAATATGACCATTACAAGATTAACGACTAGCTAAGTGTACTTGGTTCCCACAGTGACTAGGAGCCGGCAATAACCTCGCCTTTAGCACCAAATAGGCTTGTCAGACCCATAGATCTATGACGTCGCTGGGCTAGTAATAGTTGATGATTGTATTTTACAAGAGTCATCACATGATAATCATAAGAGTTCAAATAACCATGACAAATAAGATGAATTGCACAAGTGTTACAAGAGTAAAAACGTGTTTACAAGTGTGTTTATAATAAGGTTAACATGTTTCACCCCAAAGTGTGAAATAATATAAAATGGGGTATGAAACTCACATGGATTATAAGGATGACCAAATAAGAAAGTCTTGTACAAAATGCCGATGACTCGTTAAAGTTCAGCCTAAATGAACGGCGTGTTAAGTTAATCATGATGATTTTAGTGTTAATGGTATACATGAATTCACGGTTTAAATTTGTGAATTTTGGGTAACGCATGAAATGATAATATTTATAAACGATTAAACCATGATTTTAAATTATGAGATTAACACAATTTATTATTATTTTAATATTTAAATGATTAAATAAGAATTTTAGTGATTAATTCATTAACAAAATTACACTTTTGTTATCATAGAACTACTATTTCTATTTGATAAAAATAGTAAATTTGTAATTTTCAATGGTTAAATATTCTATTAATCACAAGAAATGCACGTTTTAAATGTGCACGTATATATTTCCTTTAATATATAATTAAATCTGTAAATGTAGTTTATAAAACAAAGAATTTATTAAATTGAAATTATTGTGAATTAAGGAGATCCATTACGATTTTAATTAATAATAAATGGTATTTGATAATAATTTAAAATTAAAGAATAAGAATTTCTTAATTGAATTAAAAGAAAACAATTTTGTTTGGTTTTGATTAAATGACTTTTATATAATTAATAATAATGTTAGAATATTTCTGCATTTTTTGAAAAACCAAAAAACACATTTTAAAAAGATTTACAGGGGCTAGGGTTCGAACCCGGGCCACCCGCATAACCTCACCATGCTTAAACCACTGGGCCAATGCCCTGATTTGTGTTATGAAATAGAAAAAATGATTTAAAACATAACACACCAAATTCCCCCAAATTCTAAAGAACCCTAGAACTAAAGTCGAACCAAATTGAACCCCAATTCCAACATGTTAATCAACGAAAGGTTAGGGCTTTTAATCCCCACATGAAATCAAGTTTATGGGGTGTTTGATTACCTGTTATGAAGGTGGAATCGATTGGCACGAGGCGGAGCAAAGTCACGATGGTGCTAGCTTTGATTCAGGCACTCAATGTCGCTTACAATCAAATTCATTGTTCTAGAAGCTTCTAATGGTGTTTAAGGTCGAAAGCCCTCTGTCAATTTTGGTTTAAACGTGTAGAAGTTGAAGTTCGATTATGTTGCAGGGAGAGACATTAAGAAGGACCATGTCATTGACTTGAAACTCCAATGGTTTGCGTCTTTTATCCGCATAACTCTTTTGACGACTTCTAGCCACCTCGAGGTTATTAAGGATTTTGGAGACTTTGTCGGTCGTTTCTTGAATGAGTTCTGACAGTAATGAAATTCTCTCCAATGTCAGTCCACAGATCGAAGAACGACATTTACGACCATATAAAGCCTCGAATGATGACATCTTGAGCTTGAGTGGTAACTATTGTTATACGAGAATTCCGCTAACGGTAAATACGTGTCCCAGTCACGACTAAAGTCAAGGACACAAAGACATAGCAAGTCCTCAAGAGTTTGAATTGTTTGCTCGGTTTGACCGGACCATTTGAGGATGGTAAGTCGTGCTTAAATCCAGTTGAGTACCCAAGAGTTCTTGCATAGAAGACCAGAAATGTGAAGTGAAACGAGCATCACGATCAGAGATAATATGCAACAGCACGCCATGACGACTTACAATTTCGTCGATATAGATACGAGCCAATCTTGAAACCTCGTAAGTGTCTCGTATGGTATGAAATGTGTTATTTTGGTCAAACGGTCAACAATCACCCATATACTATCATGGCCACGAGGAGTACATGGTAACTTGGTTATGAAATCCAAGGATATATGTTCCCATTTCCATATAGGGATTTCGGGCTGTTCAAGTAAACTACTAGGCCGTTGATGTTCAGCTTTGACCCTTGCACACGTGAGGCATTTGGAAACATAAGATGCGATATCCTTCTTCATCCCTGGCCACCAATATTGACCACGCAGGTTTTATATACATCTTGTTGGACCTAGGGTGAATAGAATAACGTGTTTGATGAGCTTCGTTCAAGATGAATGACGGAGATTGTCACGATTTGGAATCCAAAGCCGGTTCAAAAATACCACATGCCATTCGGTTTTGTCTCCAATTGTGACCGAATGTTAAATGCTAGTTTTTCATCCTTCCCTTCCTCGACTAATGTCGCTTGTTGAGCGTCGCGAATGCATAACTTGAGATTACTATCAATCCTTATATTTTGAAGCATGATAGTAGCCTCGTTAACATCCACGTGAATCTCAGTATCAAATTCCCCTAACGTGTCAAACTATTGCCTTCGATCTTGGATTTCTTGAAGTGAGACAATCATATTGTGGATCTTACGACTCAGCGCGTCGGCTAAACACTCGCCTTTCCAAGATGATAATGAATGTACAGTCGTAGTCGCTAAGCAACTCAATCCAACGTCTTTGTCTTATGTTGAGATCCTTTTGATTGAACACGTGTTTAAGACTCTTGTGGTCGGTGTAGACTATGCATTTTGTCCCATAAAGATAGTGCTACCAGATCTTCAAAGCAAAAACCACGACACCAAGTTCAAGATCATGGGTTGAGTTCACTTCATGAACCTTCAATTGTCTTGACGCGTAAGCTATGACCTTTCCTCATTGCATGAGAACACAACAAAGACCTTGACTAGAAGCATCGCAGTACACAGTGAAATCGTCGTTTCCATCGGGAAGGGTTAGGATAGGAGCATTACACAGTTTGCGTTTCAGTGTCTCGGAAGCCTCTTCTTGTTCGGGTCCCCACTCAAAAAGTCTATTCTTTTGAGTTAGCGCCATAAGCGGTTTAGCAATCTTCAAAAGTTTGCAATGAACCTACGATAGTAGCCCGCTAAACCCAGAAAAGAACAAACTTCAGTTGGGTCGTGGGAACACACCAGTTTTTCACGACTTCTATTTTAGCAGGGTCGACATGAATTCCTTGGCTATTTACCACATGACCTAGGAATTGAACTTCTTCAAGCCAGAATTCGCACTTAGAGAACTTGGCGTATAATTGTTCCTTCTTCAAAAGCTCGAGAACTTGTCATAAATGCGACTCGTGATCGTTTTTTGTCTTGGAATAAATAAGAATATCATCGATAAACATGATCACGAATTTGCCAAGTACAGTTTACATACTGGATTCATGAGTTCCATGAAGACAACAAGTGCATTAGTCAAATCAAAAGGCATAACCATGAACTCATAATGTCCATATTGAGTATGGAACGAGGTCTTTGGAATATCGTTGTCGTGAACACATAGTTGATAATACCCAGAATGTAAATCGATCTTCAAGAATTGCGTAGCTCCTTGAAGTTGATCGAAGAGATCATCGATTCGAGGAAGTGGGTATCGGTTCTTGATGGTGAGCTTATTGAGTTCTTCATAATCAATGCACATACGAAACGACCCATCTTTCTTCTTCACGAATAGCACGAGTGCACCCCGTGGTGAAAAGCTAGGACGAATGAAACCCTTTTTGGTCAACTCTTGCAGTTGATGGCTAGTTCTTGCATTCAGAAGGTGCAAGACGATAAGGTGACATAGCCACAGGGTTTGCACCAAGAATCAAGTCAATCTTCAACTCAACTTCGCGAACGGAAGGTAACCCACTAAGATCCTCGGGAAACACTTCAGGAAAATCTCGTACGACAGGAATATCTTCAATTCCTTACCCTTAGCTTTCGTGTTAACTACGTAAGCCATGAAGGCTACGTAATTTTTACTCAAGCATTTTCGGGTCTTGATACATGACACGAGTTTGAGTTTTTGAGATGATCTCTCCCTAAAGACTTTTAAAATATCTCCCAATGGTAGACGGATTCGATGCACTTCTCGAAGCATATGATTTCCGCGTGTGTTTGGCCAGCCAATCCATGCCAATAATGATGTCGAAGCTCCCAGTTGCATAGGAATAAGATCGATAAGGAACTCATGCTCGTTGTCACACCCCAACCTTGACGGCGGAAACGTCGAGGTGTGAGAGTTAAGATCATTCACAGCCACATAACGCTATTTTAAATCCAAATATATTATTCATAAGTTTCAAAGGTAACATTACAATCATAAGTTTCAACAATGAACTAATATTTGACATGACATAACAAAGTACAATCAATTGATTTTATTAACTAGGTTCAAGTCCTAGATTATGCCAGCAACATAAGTGCACTTAAAACTTGGGGGTTTTCCTGAAACATGATAAAAATAAAGGTCAACTAAAAATAGTTGGTGAGTTTCCAAGGTTTTCATACATAATATGAAAAGATTACAAGTAGCAATTCATGTTATAGGTTATAAGCTAGTAAGGTTATAGAACACATATCGTTACAACCAAACCTCGACTTGATTACAAGTATATATGATTGGCTAAGTGTATTTGGTTCCCTAGTGCACAAGCATACGACTCCTAGGAGTCGGCAATACATTGACTTTAGCACCAAATAAGCTTGTCAGGCCCAAAGATCTAAGACGTTGCCAGGCTAGCAATAGTTAATGATTGTAAATAAACTATGTATCTCATATAATCACTTACAACACACAAATAACCATGACAAAATATAAAGATGAATTGCAAGTGCTTTACAAGTCTCAAACGTTTATAAGTATATGATGTATAAGTATCATGCTTCACCCCAAAATTATGTGAAAATCATAAAAAGGTAAGGAAAACTCACTTGATCGACAAGTATATAATTGGAGATTAATAAGAAATATAATACGCAAGGTTCCAACGTAGTTCTTCACAATGCACCTAAAATGTATATTTTACAAGTTTAAGTTTCACGTTTTAATGCGAACTAGGGTTTCGATAGAAATTTGAGGCTTTGATAGTTAGGGTAAATAAAATAATATAAACAATTATATTTCATTTCCATAAAGACGGATAAATTTATTAAATAATTAAGATTGAAATAATAATAACCATTAGTGAAAATAAACAAGAAGTATTACTTTAATATTAATAATAATTGATTAAGTAATGGTTGGGTATAGAATGTGAGAAGAAATAATTAATCTAAAATTAATTATTTTAAATTTGATCAACATAATTATTTAGATAATTATTATTTAAATGACTTGTAAGATAACTTATAATTATTTAAATCATTTTATAAAGTTTTAAACCTTTAAATGATTTTTATAATATCCAACCCTTAAAACAAGAATGGAGAATAATAGAAAATTGTATTGTTTTATTAGTTTCAAGAGTTTATATAAAAGTTAAAGAATAAGTTTATTAGCTAATTATGATATAACATTTTTAGTATTTAAATTACATGAAAGAATTAATAATGTTTTATAACCCTTGTTATTCTTAAAAAAAATAGTTAGATTTAAAATCATAAGTTTCAATACTTTTAAAATTAATTTTATAATTTCTGAAACATTTTTATTAACAAAATAATTTTTATTAGATTTATTAATATAATAATAACTTTCTGAAATAAAAAATGCCAGAAAAACAATTAAAAACAACAAGTGCCAGAGGCCCGGTTTGAACCCGGGACCTCATGCTTATGGTCTTCGCAAGTTACCAGTTGGGTTGTAGCCCGAACCTGCTACAAATCCAAAACAAAATCAAAAAGCCATTAACTAAACAAATCCCCCGAATTGCCATGAACCCTAGTTTCGTTTTGATCCCAATTGAGCATCAAATCAACAATGTAAACGAAATTGATCTTGGGGCTTTTGATCCCCAAGTAAAAACGAGTAGTTAGACATGTTTAATTACCCGGTTTGATTCAAGGTTTATCAAGAACAATAGATGAACAAGTCACGACCCAATGTTTTGATTTGCTGAGCAAGCTTAAAAGATAATCGAATTGAACTGGTGGAAAGCTTTGAAAGATGATCTGGAAGCAAAGCCCTATGTGAATTTTAGTTGAAATCAATCGGAGGTTGGGTTTCGACTGGTTGCAGGTCACGGTTGGTGAAGGGAATTGAACAGGGCGTTAGTGTGAGTTTTAGATGAAATTGACTGTTGTTTTTGATTAAAGGTTTAAAGATTACCGTTTATGCCGAGTTAATTCGATTATTATTGAGGTTAAATGATTGAACGGTTCTAGAATTAAAGGTTTTGGTTATGAACTTGTTTAAACTTAGTAACCGTATTTTAAATCCAATTTAAGTGATTAATCATGTTCGAATCGTATACACGAAAGGTTTGGAACGGTTTGGGTGTTGATATCGGGTGTTTTTTTCGTGGTTTTGGGACTCGCCGGAGTGTTTGGCCGACGGTGGCCGGCGTGGGTCGCTGGAAATGCGGGGGTTGGGCGGGGTTTGGTTTAAGTTTAATGAGTTTACAGTTTTGGTCCCTCAACTTTCAATCTTTATTATTTTATGTTAAAGCTTGAAAGTTTATTAATTGGCAAAAGCAACCCCCCAAACTTAGTTAGATTTTGAGTTTAACATTTTTCTAACTTATTAGTTATTTAATCTTTATACATTATTATTATTATTATTATTATTATTATTATTATTGTTATTATTATGTAATAAATTAAGTTATTAACTTAAATTAACAAAGACACAAGCATAAACAACCCATATAGTTTCATTAATGACAGAAAGGTCCTTACAAGCACATAACGACGTTAATTTTTATTTAACGAAAATACGAAAGGTTACAGTCGTTAAGACTCAGGATACAATCGCGTATTACGACGTCAACTACAATCGATTTTCCATCGATGACTTCGACCGTAAAGGATCTTTCTAGATTAGAACTCAGCTTAGCAAGGATTGTCTCAAATTCTAGGGACACAAAACTCTTATCTACACCCGAATAAAAAAATACAGATGCATAACTATTACTTACAAGGTACATACCATTCACCACGTCGTTATTGGCTTGTGCTTGATTTGCATTGATATTGAAAGCCCTTCCTCGAGCCGGTGGAACATTTCCCGCAAGGCGAGGACATTGAGGATGGAAATTTCTAGTTTTGGCTTGGTTGTAGCAAGATTGGTTGGCAATCATAGCAGCATTATTCAGGGCATGATGACAAGTAGCCACCAAATGCCCATACTTCCCGCATAGAGAACAGATTCGGTAACGAGTGTTTCCCGCATGATGGTACTTGCAGATGTTGCACATCGGGTATGGTCCAGTATAGGCTCTTTCTACGGGTGCTTGATTTGTAGCGACAGCTTGCCTATGAGGGGCATTAGGTGCTGTCATAGCATAGTTACGGGCCGGTGTGAACTTTCGCTTCTTGCCCTTGAACGAAGATTCAGCTTTCACCTCCTTCGTCGCCTCGGGTGTCACTTTTGCAGTTGACTTTGCCCCCTCACCATCAAAGTACTAGCCTTAATATGATTCTTGGTAAGCTGGGCAGTGATGTTGATCGCTTCATCCAAAATCGTGGGCCTACTTCCCACTACAACATCTTGAATTTAAGGTGGTACCCCCTTGATAAACTTCTCGATGTTACGAGGTACGGTATCCACCATATGTGGTAGAAGCATGCTCAGTTCATGATGCTGGGTGGAGTAAGCCAAGTGATTGCCACTATATTGCTTGAGGTTCCAAAATTCTTCCTCCAGCTTTTGTAGTTCACTCCTCGAGCAGAATTTTTGGATCATTACATTCTTAAATTCCTCCCAAGTGAGTGCAATGCAACTTCAGCACTTCAATTCCTCTTCTCGCTATTCCACTAAGTAAGTGCCCGTTGTTAAAGGACACTCGCATCATAGCAGACATTGAGCTCCTCGGGACACTCACTATTGATAAAGGTATTCTCCATGCTCTCAAACCACTAGAGAAGTCCAGTGGTTCACTCCTTCCCACTAAAACTAGTGGGTTTGCAAGAGTTGAAATGCTTGAAAGTGCAGGTGCAGTTGTTTTTACCATGATTATTACTAATCCCCATTACCATTGTTACCACCACCACCATTATTTCCATTCACGTTGTTGCTATTGTTAGCCATTAGGGTGCTACTAAGTTCGACAACCATGGTTGGGAGTACATCAGCCATTTGCCGGGCAATCATAGCGGCGAGTTTACGGACGGAAGTAGTACGTTTTTCTTGATGACGAGACATTCTATAAGATAGAAATAAAGAAAACATTAGAATTCGGTAATGAACCGGTTTAAGAAATCATGAATTTTTTATATATAAATAGGATGGTTCTATTTGGTACCACACAACCAATAGGAACATGGACACGTCAAGGTGACTTAATCCCAATTACCTTGAGGAAGATGTGTATGTTGAACATAAGTTAGCACTCATCTCGGAAATCCCCAGATAAGCATAACAGGTCCCGTAATGGAATTTATACGAAATGCTTGCCTTAGCCCGATGGCCTTTTGTAAGGAAATCCAGAATATAGGTGTTTATGTGTCACACACTTCCCTATAAGCTATTGGAAATAAAACCTCGATGAGATTTTCAAGATTAAGACATATCATCTAAGGAATTTTATCCACCCGGTAAGAAATGTAGAATTGCACATGTAGTCGAGAATAAGATCTAGAAAACATTAGACGCGGTAGGACTTAAAGGCATACGAAGAGGATTAGGAAGTTAGGGTGTACAAAGTTCAAGTCATAATCCTAAGGCACCATTTCTAAATATAATCAAATAGCACATAAGGGATTTATCATGCAACATGTCATAACATGTGATAGGCATATAAGCAAACTTACAAGATCATAATGATTTTTCATGAAAAGGGTCCCTAGGTTAACCATAGTCTAGGCCACCATTTTTAATAACCTAAATCCCTATAGTTATGGGCTCTGATACCAATCTGTCACACCCCAACCTTAACGGCAAAAACATCAAGATGTGAGGGTTAAGATTGTTCATGCCATACAACGCTAATTCAAAGTGTCAATATTATTAAATTCCAAGGTTCATAACATACATTGAGGGAATAACATAAGTTTCAAGCAAACAAAAATACAAAAGTTCCCATAGCATCATGTGACAATATATGTCATTTTATTATTATATAGGTCCAATCCTAGATGTGATCAAGTCTTCAAGAGTAACTTAAATGGTTTCATTTCCTGAAACATGTTAAAAATAATGTCAACATAATGTTGATGAGTTTCCATAGATTAATCATACATAGATATATATCAAAAGATGGCAATTCACGTCATAGGTTATTGAATAAAGTAATAAAGATGGATGAGCCAATGTAACAATCAAACCTTGACAAATATGACCATTACAAGATTAAACGATTAGCTAAGTGTACTTGGTTTCCATAGTGACTAGGAGCCGGCAATAACCTCGCTTGTAGCACCAAATAGGCTTGTCAGGCCCATAGATCTATGACGTCGCTAGGCTAGTAATAGTTGATGATTTTATTTTACAAGAGTCATCACATGATAATCATAAGAGTTCAAATAACCATGACAAATAAGATGAATTGCACAAGTGTTACAAGAGTAAAAACGTGTTTACAAGTGTGTTTATAATAAGATTAACATGTTTCACCCTACTAAAAGTGTGAAATAATGTAAAATGGGGTATGAAAACTCACATGGATTATAAGAATGAACAAATAAGAAAGTCTTGTACAAAATGCCGATGACTCGTTAAAGTTCAGCCTAAATGAACGACGTGTTAAGTTAATCATGATGATTTTAATGTTAATAGTATACATGAATTCACAGTTTAAATTTGTGAATTTTGGGTAACGCATGAAATGATAGTATTTATAAATCATTAAACCATGATTTTAAATTATGAGATAAACATATTTATTAATATTTTAATATTTAAATGATTAAATAAGAATTTTAGTGATTAATTCACTAACAAAAATTACACTTTTGTTATCATAGAACTACTATTTACTATTTGATAAAATAGTAAATTTGTAATTTTAAATGGTTAAATAATTCTATTAATCACAAGAAATGCACGTTTTAAATGTGCACATATATATTTTCCTTTAAATATATAATTAAATATGTAAATATAGTTTATAAAACAAAGAATTTATTAAATTGAAATTATTGTGAATTAAAGGAGATCCATTACAATTTTAAATTAATAATAAATGGTATTTGATAATAATTTAAAATTAAAGAATAAGAATTTCTTAATTGAATTAAAAGAAAACAATTTTATTTGGTTTTTGATTAAAATGACTTTTATATAATTAATAATAATGTTAGAATATTTCTGCATTTTTTAAAAAACCAAGAAAAACACATTTTAAAAGATTTACAGGGGCTAGGGTTCGAACCCGGCCCCCCTGCACAACCTCACCATGCTTAAACCACTGGGCAATGCCCTGTTTTGTGTTATGAAATAGAAAAAATGATTTAAAACATAACACACCAAATTCCCCCAAATTCATAAGAACCATAGGACTGAAGTCGAACCAAATTGAATCCCTATTCCAACATGTTAATCAACGAAAGGTTAGGGATTTTAATCCCCACATGAAATCGAGTTTATGGGGTGTTTGATTACTTGTTATGAAGGTGGAATCGATGGGCATGAGTCCGAGCAAAGTCGCGATGGTGCTAGATTTGATTCAGGCAGTCAATGTCGATTACAATCAAATTCGTTGTTCCAGAAGCTTGTAATGGTGTTTAAGATCGAAAGCCCTCTGTCAGTTATGGTTTAAACGTGCAGAAGTTGAAGTTCGATTACGTTGCAGGTTTGGTGGTTTCACGAGGGATAATTCGTTGAAGGTGTTGATTTCAGGTGAAATTTGGAGTGTGTTTAGTTTAGAAACGTCTTTAAGATGATTAACCCTCGTTTGAATACGCATGTTTGGACCCGTTTCAAGTTGATTGGTATCAACGCATTGAATGGGTTTCGGTTTCGATTGGAAGCTTTGAAATTGCAATTAAAATCGCATTAATTCCCATCATCGTGTTGGAAACGAGTTCATGAATCGATTGGAAGTTTTCTAACATTTTAAATAATAAGACTTACATTTTTTTTCAATATTAAGTCTTAATATGCTTATTATTATTAATATTATTATTCTTGTTGTTATTTTTATTATTGTTATTGTTATTATTATTATTATTATCATTATTATTATTAACTTAATTATTTAAGAACAAAAGAGATCAAGTTACAACAAATTACAAACGAGTCCCCATATTTACATCAATGACAAAATACACATTTACAAGAGATAACGAAGCTTAACAAAACATTTAACAAAAACACGAGAGGTCACATAGCCGATGTGTTAAGTTTCAAAATCCATAATAAGACCGTATCACTTCAGGAAATTCGAGATCGACGACAATGGTTTGACACCTCGAAAGAGTTTGACATGGAGATTCACGTAGATGTCAACTACTGTTATGCTTCCGAAAATAAGGATTAATAGCGACCTTGCGTATCGTATTCGTGAAGCTCAGCAAGGTGCTCTAGCTGAAGCAAAAATGGATGAAGAGTTGGCGTATGGTGTTTGGTCACAGCTTGAAACAAAACCGAATGGTATGTTGTATTTCTTAAATCGACTCTGGATTCCAAATCGTGATAATCTTCGTACCTTTATCATGAACGAAGCTCATCAAACTCGCTATTCCATTCACCCTAGGTCTAATAAGATGTATATGGACCTGCATGGTCAATAGTGGTGGCCAGGGATGAAGAAATACATCGGTTCTTATGTAGCCAAATGTCTTACGTTTGCAAAAGTCAAAGTAGATTACCAACATCCTAGTGGATTACTTGAGCAACCTGAAATCCCTATGTGGAAGTGGGAACACATATCCATGGATTTCATAACTAACTTACCTCATACTCCTCGTGGTCACGATAGTATATGGGTGATCGTCGACCATCAACCAAAACAACACATTTCATACCTACACGTGACTCTTACAAAACTTCAAAGTTGGCTTGTATTTACATTGATGAGATTATGAGTTGTCACGGTGTACCTTTACACATCATTTCCGATCGAGATGCTCATATCGTCACACCCTCAATATCCGCAAACGGGGTAATACCGTTAGGCCATGACATACCAGGATCTCAGCCATTAGTTACACCAAACGACACCACGTTTGTAAAATATAATTACTCATTGATATTAAGGTTCCCAAATCAGAGTTAAACGAGAAAACATGATAGAAATTACGGAAGCATATTAATTTATATTTCAAATGGCATGACACGTGCAAAAACCAAATAAAGTATAAGTTTTTAGCAATATAAATGTATCTAGTTGACTCATACAATGATGAAATGCAATATGAGATGATCCTATCATGCATGCCTTAGGAACCTAAAAGAAACATGCTAAGTGTCAACACAAGGTTGGTGAGTTCACAGGTTTTGATAATCAGAACATAAAATAAACAGATACGGTAAACAAAGTAATATAAGTAGATAGCTAGTCTACTTAACCAGTTACTTTATGAAATTCGCAACCGAAGCTGACAATGTTAATGAACGCCTCGGCTGTGAATACCAGGTCATCGTAACAAAAATTAGGTCAATTAAACACATGTTTGCGTACGTTGTGCTAGCGCGACTAGCCCGGCTTGGGTTTGTTAAGCCCAGTAGATCTACTTAGAATTACCTCGCTATAATACGTACACTAACGGTTCGAGTATGAGGACTTAAGTGGTATGATACTAGTAAACAAATGATATTACATTAATACTGGTCAATGAAAATGAGTTTGAACACACGTTTCTTTCACCCCAAGATTAAAGTGGGGTTGAGAACTCACCTTGGTTACACAGCGACGAATTAAAGAAAGCATAAAGATTAGGGTTTCGATTAACTTGTATTCCATTCAGTATATATAATTAATATTAATTATTAATTATAAACATAAGGATTCTTTGGTTTTGTGTTTCATGACTTAGTTACGGTTTCATGCATGTCATAACATTAACCCATGCACCTATCAATGCATTAACCATGAGTTTGATTTACAACACTCCCAATCTAAACCATGCCACCATATGCTCAACTATAATAACAATTCATACATGCACAAGCAAAAACATACAACCCCTAATCCACGGCCAAAAACTTGAATATACATTCACATATACAAACCATGCCTACAATGCCCCAAAAGGACATGCACACATTAATAAAGAGCTCACACCCATTAATAAAGAACACACACCTACCACTTAGGTCTAGCATAACACAACACAATCTCACATCAATAATATCTCATGTCTAAACACACCTATCATGTAATTTATATTGAATATATGCTGAAATATAAGCGAACATATGACTCCTAGCTATAGGACAAATTTCACACAATATATATATATATATATATATATATATATATATATATATATATATATATATATAAATGCACATGCCTTTTTCCACCCACATTCACAAGCACACATAGTCGGATTAAACAATACACACACAAACGTGGTTCATACAATTGTTGAACCCAAGAATATTACAACCCCCAACACCGTATACATGTATACATTCACAGTAACCACATGTGTATATGCATGCGTTACCATGCATCAATATGTTACACATATACAACACACACAAGGCACACAGACATAGCAAACTCTCGGTCAAAAATTCCCAAGCCAAATTCCAAACAACCACACATTTGACCCTCACACACCACTATACAATCTGCAATAAATTGATATATGTATATATAAGCATCATATTCAAGCACAAACATCATATACATTCATATATGTAGGACAAAAGCTATCATGGAAGCAAGAACGCGATTGATTACCGAAACCCAACCGAAACCATGCATAGTTATCATACTAAAATCGAAACATATACATGTGATTTCACATACATAATCAATCATATCGCACACACATAATCAAACATATCGCACACACTGCGGATTTCTACACCATCCACGGCTGAGTACACACACTTACAACAGCCGTGATATATATATATATATATATACACACACACACACACACACACGCATGTCCGTAGATACATGCAAGAACATATGATCACGCGTATGGTTGCACACCCACAACCACAAGCAGATCACATATACACACACAAACACACACGACAAGACGAAGTCCGTTATCATGATTTATCAACCAAGACGGAACCGAAACGTGACGAAAACAAAACGTATAAGCGGTGAGATGAGAACCTACCGAATGGAAACTGTCTAGGGATGTCGATGGAGGTCTTCGATCGCGAATCATCTGTGGAAGGGGGGCATGTGCAGAATGAATGATCGACGACCGGAAGAGTTCCTTGGTGAGCTCTCAGTCGCTAGGGTTTGGGGGAAAATGTTTTGTGAATGAAGGTTATCCGTGGGTGGGGGTTGGTTATTTTATGTTGATTGTAGTTTGCCAATTGACACATAACCCCCTCTAGTTCTCCTAGTTTACATAATTGATCTTTAACTTATATTAGTTTAATTAAATTGTAAGTTAATTTTTAATGAAAATAATTATTGTTGTCATTTAATATTAATAAAACTTATTAATAATAAGAAAATATTAGAGAGGAAATTAAGTTACTAAATGATGGTAACCTGAGAAATACGGGTTGTCACATCATCCCCTTGTTAAAGAAATTTTCGTCCCGAAAATTTGATCGATGAACGACTAGTGAACAAATAGTGAACAGACGAACGAATAGCAAACAGGCAGATCAGATCAGAACATAAGGTTTTCTGGAACATACACAAGATAGGGTTTCTGAACAATTCGAAAACAAAAGAATGTAAGGTTTTGTGAGAGTTGCGACATCATCCCCTTGTTGAAGAAATTTCGTCTCGAAATTGAAAGAAGAGATATCATAAAAATAATACCTTAAGAAGTAGATGTCTGACCACTGAACAATTGCGGGTACTTCTACTTCATTTGATCCTCGTGTTCCCAAGTAAATTTTGGTCCATGCCTTGAATGTCACCTAACGTACTATAGGAATCTTACTACGCTTTAGGGTTTTGACTTCATGATCCATAATTTCAACTGGTTCTTCAATGAAATGAATCTATTCATCAATTTACAGTTCTGCTAGCGGAATGACGAGTGATTCATCGGCTAAATACTTCTTCAGGTTGGAAACATGGAACACGTTATGGACGCCATTGAGTTCTGCAGGTAAGTCTAGCTGATAAGCCACAAGACCAATGCTCTTGACAAATTCAAATAGTCCAACATATATAGGGTTTAGCTTTCCACGCTTCCCAAAGCGTATTACACCCTTCCAAGATGAAACCTTTAATAACACCTTGTCACCGACTTGAAATTCCAAAGGCTTTCTCCTTTGATCTGCATAGCTTTTCTGACGATCACGAGCTGCCACCATATGTTTATGAATCTGAACAATCTTCTCTATGGTTTCATGAATGAGCTAAGGGCTAGTTAACTGACTATCACCAACTTTAGTCCAAGAGAGAGGTGATCTACACTTTATGCCATAAAGTGCCTCAAACGGTGCGGCTTTGATGCTCGTGTAGTAACTGTTATTGTAAGAGAACTCAACTAAAGGAAGATGGGTTTCCCAACTATTTCCAAAGTCAATGACGCACGCCCTAAGCGTATCTTTTAGGGTTTGGATCGTGCATTCAGTTTGACCATCTGTCTGACCACCATCTGTCTATGGATGATAAGCCATGCTCATGTCCAGACGTGTGCCTAATGACTTCTGCAGTGACTGCCAGAAGTGTGAAGTGAATCTCACGACGCGATCAGAGATGCTTGAAAATGGCATGCCATGTTGCGACACAATTTCCTTCAAATAAATATGTGCCAGTTTATCCATTTTGTAAGTCTCATGAATGGCCAAGAGATGTGCCGACTTGGTCAAACGATCCACTATCACCTAAATAGTATCGTTTCCAGTTTGTGAACGGGGTAACTTGGTGACAAAATCCATGGAAATATTCTCCCACTTCCACATTGGAATCTCTGGCTACTGAAGCAAACCTGACGGTTTCTGGTACTCCGCTTTGACCTTAGAGAAAGTCAAACACTTGGACACGTAAGTGGTAATTTCAGCCTTTATGTTAGGCCACCAGTTGATGACCTTCAGATCTTGGTACATTTTGTTAGTGCTAGGATGTACTGAATAACGAGACTTATGAGCTCCGTCCATCACCAGCTCTCGGAGATTCCCAAACAATGGAACCCAAACTCTATATTCATAGTAACAAAGACCATCTATTTTCCCCTGAAATAATTTCTCAGCTCCTCTGAGAGATTCTGACTCGATGTTCTATTCCTGTAATGCTTCAGCCTAAGCATTCTTAATTTATGATGGTAGGTCAGAATGAATCGTTAATTGTAATGCACTGACACAACTAGGCTTTAGGGTTTCCTTGCGACTAAGAGCATCAGCTACCATGTTAGCCTTTCCTAGATGATACTTGATGGCACAATCGTAATCATTCAGTAACTCTAACCATCATTGCTCTCATGTTTAGTTTCTTCTGTTTGTAAATGTGCTGAAGACTCTTATGATCAGTGAAAACAGTACACTTGGTTCCATATAGGTAATGTCTCTAGATTTTGACTGAGAATACCACAGCTCCCAACTCCAAGTCATGAGTTGTGTAGTTTTTCTCATGCACCTTGAGCTGTCTCGATGCATAAGCTATCACTTTCTCGCGTTGCATCAACACGCAACCCAAACCCTGGATTGGCGTGCACAATACACCACGAAATCGTCTGTTCCCTCAGGTAATGCCAAGATCAGAGCACTACACAGTTTGTCTTTAAGCGCTTGAAAAGCCGCTTCTTTCTTGCTACCCCACTTGTAGATGGTTCTTTTATGAGATACGTAGTCAAGGGTTGTGCCAGTTTGGAGAATCCTTCTATGAAGCACCGATAGTAACCCGCTACTCCAAGAAATTAGCGCACCTTAGTAGGCGTCGTTGGGGCAGGCCAATTCTTGATTTCCTTAATCATAGACATGTCAACATGGATGCCATTCTCATTAACCACATGCCCTAGGAACTATACTTCTCTCATCCAGAAGCCACTTGGAAAACTTGGCATATAGGTGTTTGGTTTTCAGAAGCTCTAGAATAGTCCTTAAGTGTTCCTCATGTTCCACCTATTCTTAGAATAAATAAGTATGTAATCAATGAAAATGATGATAAACTTGTCTAAATAGGGTTTGCAAATACAGTTCATGAGACCCGTAAAGACCACAGGAGCATTCGTCAAACCAAATGACATGACTGTGAATTCGAAGTGCCTATATCGAGTTCTGAAAGCTGTTTTGGATATGTCTTCTTCTCGAACCTTAAGTTGATGATATCCAGACCTCAGATCAATCTTCAAATAGTAACTCGACCCTTACAGTTGCTCAAACAGGTCATCGATACGTGGAAGAGGGTATCAATTCTTTATGGTGACCTTGTTCAACTCTTGGTAATCAATGCACATCTGGAAAGTTCCATCTTTCTTCTTCACGAATAACATAGGTACTCCCTAAGGTGAAAAAGTTAGATGTATGAAACCCTAGTCTAATAGTTCCAACAATTGCTTTGACAATTCTTGAAGTTCGTTCGGTGCCAAACGATACGGCGCTCGAGCCATAGGGGCAGCTCCTGGTGTCAACTTGATCTGGAATTCTACTTGCCTATGTGGAGGAAGGCTAGACAAGTCCTCAGGAAATACCTCAGGAAAATCTTTAACAATCGGAATATCTTCAAGTCGCTTTTCCTTGGTGGTCTTCTCCGTAACTAGGGCTAAAATTGCTAAATGCCCTTTGCTCAGGCACTTTTGAGCTTTCATATAAGCAATGATGCCGATCACAACACCACTCTTGTCACCTTCCACCGTGAATATCTCTCCATTAGGCAAAGGTAATCGAATGAGTTTCTCACGACAAATAATTTCGGCTTGGTTTCGGGACAGCCAATCCATGCTGACCACAACATCAAAGCTACCGAGTATAATAAATAGAAGATCAATATCGCAATCATGCCCAGACAAACTTATTTTAGAACCTCAGTATATATGAGAAGACCTATGATTTGACCGTTAGCTACTTCTACCGTATAGTTCGTGTCTAAGGATGTAGAGTTAACATCTAGTAATCGACTGAACTCATGTGAAATGAAACTCCTATCAGCACCAGAATCAAATAGCACAGATGCAAAACAACCGTTGATGGTAAATTTACTAGTTACAATAGAAGGATCATTACGAGCCTCACCTGAACCCACGAAGAAGGCTCTACCTTTGGCACTACCATTGCCATTTCCATTGCGTTCCCGTTGCCATTCCCGTTGTGGTTATCAACTCCATTTCCACTGCCATTGTTCTTCTTCAATTATGGACAGTTCCTCTTGATGTGCCCAGTTTGACCATACTCGTAGCAGCCTCTTTTTCCCCATGTTGTGCTGGCTGCTTAGCTGCTAAGTTCACACGACAATTCTTAGCAGCGTGGCCAAACTTCCACATCTCTCACAAGTGTTCCTGTTGCAAGGCCCAGTGTGGTGGTAGTTTCATTTGTCATACTTAGGTAATGTTCCAGTGTAGCCACTACCATGTTATGATAAAGAAGATGATTGATGTGATGAACGGGAGTTGTCAAACTTCTGTGACTGATGTGGTTGCTGCTAAGAAGTGTTCTGTTTATTGTTGGAACCAGACTCTCATTTCCTTTTGTTATTGCCATCAATGGTAGTTGACATAGAACCGCACGGGGGCAACTTACCCTGCACTACAACTTGGTCCGTTAACCTATGGGCCAGTCTAATCACCTCCTGAATGGTGTTTGGTCTAGAAGCGGTGACCACGCCTTGGATTTCAGGCGACAAACCATGAAGATACCTCTCAATTCTCAAGAAGGAGGATTGACCATGTTAGGGCATAAGGCAGCAAGTTCGTGAGATCGAGCGGTGTATGCCTCGATCTTGGAACCTGTCATTTTGAGGTTTCAGAAATCCCTCTCCAATTTCTGCACCTCTTCCTGATGGAAGTATTCTTCCTTCATTAAGGCCTTAAAGTCCTCCCTGGTTGTTTGATTGGCAATCTCAACCCCTAGCATTTGTACCTAGGTGTTCCACCAAGATAAAGCAGCTCCATCCAGGGTGCCAGTGGTGTATTTAACCCGATTTGCCACCGGGAAGTTGCACATCTCGAACACCAATTTGAGTTTCTTAAACCATCGTAGGAGTCCTACGGCTCCCGCTCCAGTGAACGGATTGGGTTTACAGTCCATAAAGGACTTGAACGTGCAGGCTCCTTGACCTGTAACGAAATTTGATCAGGACTTTGGAAGTATGGAATGAATGTTACAACTACGAAACTGACAGAACGTTAATGTTAGATACGAATTGGATTTTGCTTACCAATAGGAGCGACCTATGGATTAGGATGTTAGCTTGCGAGAGCATCAGCCACGTTCTGATTGATGAGGGCCGCCAGCTCTGCTGGTGTCATGATTATGGTACCGTGATCACGCCCACGTCCTCGACCATGTCCAAACATTTTTAACAATCACAACATACAAAAATAAGTAATATGTAACATATATACTTCATTTACGTATAAATAATTAAAAGAATTTAGCACACACAACTAATGAGTTCAAATAATAATTTCTGAAAAAATAAATTGTAAGTATGTCTATAACTAACCAAACCAAATATCAAAATTCAAAAACATAAGTTGGATGGGAAATAACCCTTCCCATCTAGATGTGAAAAAAAAAACGAAAGTCTAATGGATAGAAAAATAAAAAAATGAATAGACTAAGGCAATCAGTAAGATCGACTGATCCAGCACTGTTCTCAGGTTCATCCACTGGCTGCTCTTCAGTCTCTTCTTCCGGCTCTTCCTCTGGATCCTCCTCCTCTTCTGGTGCTTCTTCCGGCTCCTCCTCGGGGTCTTCTCGCTAGGCTCCAGTGCTGCGTTCAGTGCATTGACTTGACCCTCAAGAGTATCAAGTCGCTGACTGTTAGTAGCGATGTCTACCTCATCGCTAATCACACGCTCATACAAACCAGTGACGCGGTCCACATGCTTGTTATGATATTCCATCAATATGTTGAACAGTCTCTTTATCTCCTTGATCTCCTCGGCCGAACCCCGTACTTGTTTCTTCAACACTCGGTTGTCGTTCACCAGATCAGCAACACGTGTCCATTTGATATGTAAAGTAGCTGCCATAGCAGCCATGACCTGCTTAGGAGGACATGGTAGGGAAGGTAGGGTAGGGGCATCAAGAATCCTAGCCGCAGTAGACCTAGTATGTGGGTGGTTTTCAGGATGTAAAAAGACAATTTTATCCTGAACTAAGCTGGTTATATACTCAGGGTATCATTCCCACTTATGAACCGGTGGGTACTTTGGTAGAGTAAACGGTTGTGCATAATCCAACTCCGCATTACTATTAAGGTGCATGGGCCACTCGTACCGTCCCGAATATGGAGGTATAGAATCATTATAAATGGGTCTCTTGCATTGAGAAGAAGATGAATGAGCAGATGATAAAGATGCCATTTCGTGCAAAGAACCGCCTATAAAAATGAGCAACGTCAAGCAATCTAGCAAGTAAGCAAACAACCAAGAAGCTAAACGTGTCTATGTGCGTGTAACTAAGACATCAGGCTATATTCTAAATGCAATGCAAATGAGATGCAAAAATTCATTGTAGTTCTCTATAACCTTTGGCTCTGATACCAATCTGTCACACCCTCAATTTCCACAAACGGGGTAATACCATTAGGCGCGTGACATACCAGGATCTCAGCCATTAGTTACACCAAACGACTCCACATTTATAAAATATAATTACTCATTGATATTAAGGTTCCCAAATCAGAGAGAAACGAGAAAACATGATAGAAAACTGCGAAAGCATATTAATTTATAATTCAAACTGCGCAACACGTGTAGAAACCAATAAAGTATAAGTTGCTAGCAATATAAATGTAACTAGTTGACTCGGACAATGATGAAATGCAATATGAGATGATCCTATCGTGCATTCCTTAGGAACCTGAAAGGTTGGTCAGTTCACAGGTTTTGATAAACAGAACATAAAGTAAATAGATACGGTAAACAAAGTAATATCAGTAAATAGCTAGTCTACTTAACCAGTTTCTTAAGTGTATGAAATTTGCAACCAAATGACAATGTAAATAAACGCCTTGGCTGTGAATACTGGTATCATAACAATAGAAATTAGGTTAATTAAAAACCCGTTTGACGTACATTGTGCTAGCGCGACTAGCCGGGAGGGGTTTGTCAAACCCAGTAGATCTACTCAGAATTACCTTGCTATAATACGTACACTAACGGTTTGAGTATGATGACTTAAGTGGTATGACACTAGTAAAAAAATGATATTACAGTAATACTGATCAATGAAAATGAGTTTGAACGCACATTTCTTTCACCCCAAGAAAGTAATTAAAGTGGGGCTGAGAACTCATCTTGGTTGTACATCGGTGAATAAACGAAAGCATAAAGATTAGGGTTCCTATTAACCTGTATTCCATTCAGTATATATATAATTAATATTAATTATTAATATTAATTATTAATTATAAACATAAGGATTGTTCGATTTCACGTTTCACGACTCGGTTATGATTTCATGCATGTCATAACATTAACACGTGCACCCATCAATACATTAACCATGAGTATGATTTACAACACTCCCAATCTAAACCATGCCACCATATGGACAACGATAATAACAATTCATACATGCACAAGCAGAAACATACGACCCCTATTCCACGGCCAAAAACTTGAATATAAATCCACATATACAAACCATGCGTACAACGTCCCAAAAGAAACATGCACACATTAATAAAGAGCTCACAACCATTAATAAAGAACACACACCTACCACTCTAGGTCTAGCATAACATAACACATAATCTCACATCAATAATATCTTATGTCTAAGAACACCTATCATGCAATTTATATTGAATACATGCTGAAGGATAAGCCAACATATGACTCCTAGCTATATGATAAATTTCACACAAATATATATATATATATATATATATATATATATATATATATATATATATATATATATATATATATATATATATATATATATATAAATGCACATGGCTTTTTCCACCCACATTCATAAGCACACATAATCCTATTAAACAATACACACACAAATGTGGTTCATACAATTGTTGAACCCAAGAATATTGCAACCCCTAACACCCGTACACATGTATACATTCACAGTAACCACATGTGTATATGCATGCATTACCATGCATCAGTATGTTACACATATAGAACACACACAATGCACACACACACATAGCAAACTCTCGGTTAAAAATTCCCAAGCCATATTCAAAACAACCACACATTCGGCACTCACACACTACTATACAACCTGCAATAAATTGATATATGTATATATAAGCATCATATTCAACTACACACATCATGTACATTCATATATGCAGGACAAAAGCGATCATGGAAGCAAGAACACAATTGATTACCGAAACCCAACCGAAACCATGCATAGTTATCATACTAAAATCGAAACATATACATCTGATTTCACGTACATAATCAAACATATCGCACACACTACGGATTTCCACACCATCCACGGCTGAGCACACACTCACAACAGCCGTGTGTGTATGTGTGTGTGTGTATATATATATGTGTGTGTGTGTGTGTGATCACGCGTACGGTTGCATACCTGCAACCACAAACGGATCACATATACACACACAAATGCACACAATAACATGAAGTCTGTTGTCGTGATTTATCAACCGAGACAGAACCGAAACATGACGAAAACAAAATGTAAAAGCGGTGAGATGAGAACCTACCGAATGTAAACTGTAGAGGGATGCTGATGGAGGTCTTCGATCGCGAGTCGTCTGTCAAAGGGGGTGTCATATGCGGAATGAATGATCGATGGTCGGAGGAGTTACTTGGTGAGCGCTCGGTCGCTAGGGTTTGGGGGAAGAAAGTTCTATGAATGAAGGGTATCCGTGGGTGGGGGTTGGTTATTTTATGTGGATTGTAGTTTGCCAATTGACACTAACCCCCATCTAATTCTCCTAGTTTACATAATTGATCTTTAAATTATATTAGTTTAATTAAACTGTAAGTTAATTGTTAATGATAATAATTACTGTTGTCATTTAATATTAATAAAACTTATTAATAATAAGAAAAATATTAGAGAGGAAATTAAGTTACTAAACGATGGTAACCTGAGAAATACCGGTTGTCACACTTTCACTTCGCACTTTTGGTCGTCAATGGAAAAACTCTTGGGTACTCAGCTGGATTTAAGCACAACTTACCATCCTCAAAATGACGGTCAAACTTAGCGAACTATTCAGACTCTCGAGAATTTGCTACGTCTTTGCGTTCTTGATTTAGGTGGTGACTTGGATATGCATTTACCATTAGCAGGATTTTCTTACAATAATAGTTATCACTCAAGCATCAAGATGACACCTTTCAAAGCACTTTACGGTCGTAAATGCCGATCCCCGATTTGTTTGACGGACATCAGTGAAAAATTCATTACCGGTCCTGAACTTATTCAAGTTTCCAAAAAACGTGATAATCTTAAGGTGGCTAGAAGTCAACAAAAGAGTTATGCAGATAAAAGACGCAAGCCCTTAGAATTCCAGGTCGGTGATATGGTTCTTCTTAAAGTCTCACCATGGAATGGAGTTGTTCGCTTTGTGAAGAATGGTAAATTAGCTCCACGGTTTGTAGGACCTTTCAAAATCTTGAAAATGAAAAAAAAGTAGCTTATAAGCTAGAACTACCCTCTGAACTTTGTGGGGTACATCCCGTTTTTCATGTCTCAAATATGAGAAAATGCTTGGTCGACGAAACTCTACATGTTCCTTTGGATGATATCCAAATCGACGATTCCTTGCATTTTGTTAAGAAGCTCGTTGAGATTATGGATCGAACAATGAAGAAGAGCAGAACCACCACCACATAGATCGTCAAGTTCGTTGGGAAAATAAAAGCGGACCCGATTTTACCTGGGAACGTGAGAATTATACGAAGAAGAAATATTTTCATTTGTTTGTTTAATGTTATCCTTAATTTCAGGACGAAATTTTCTTAAAGTTGGAGAGACTGTGACATTTCGTGTGTCCGTTAGTTAATCGTTAATTTCCGTTCCTCTTGAAAGTTTCATTTATGTCAATAATGGAACTATGGGAGTTCATTTCGCGTTTCTAATAATCTCAACATTCCCATTAATGTGTAATCTTTGTTTTATTTATTGAAAACTTTATAACTGCATTAGTTATTAAATAAATAAATTTTATAAGGTAAAGTATTAATTCTTAATTATAGAATTTACACAAACAACTAGACAACAAAGACATATTTATAAATTTACAAATTTTACAATTTGTAAAATACCATTGATAAAAATGTAAATTATAAAACTTATCTTATAAAGTTGATACATAAAATGTTAATCAACAAACATCAGGGACCAAATGTGCAATTTCTTTTAAAACCCAAACCATCATCTACTCCCATTCTTCACCCTCCCCCCAGATTTTCCGGTAGCCGGCCGACAAGGCTCTGACGTAGCGCTGACAAGCCCAAAACCGCTCCAAAATTTAATTTCTAAACCCCAAACCGCTCCTAATCACTTCGCAAAACAATTTCAAACCTGAATATGTGTGGGCGCGGGCACGGGGGCGGGCGCGGGGGCGGGGGCGGGGGCGGAGGTGGGGGCGTGGCCGGGCGCGGGGGCGGGCGCGGGGGCGAGCGCGGGGGTGCCTGCGGGGGCGGCCGCGGGGACGGCCGAGGGGGCGACCGCGGGGCCGGCTTCGGGGGCGGCCGCGGGTGTGTATGTATGTGTGTATGTATGTGTGTACGTATGTGTGTATGTATGTGTGTATGTATGTGTGTATGTATATGTGTATGTATGTGTGTATGTATGTGTGTATGTATGTGT